>JAQQTP010000082.1:3520000-3705000 GCA_029884605.1 Ormosia emarginata | reverse complement strand
CAAATGGCCATCTTTGTGATGTAGGTCTTTAGATGAAACTTGGGATTGGTACTTCCGTCGTACTTTGAGAACTCCAGAATTTTGAAGTCCTTAGGGATATTAACCTCAACCTCAGGACATAGTTCATTGATTCCCATCGAGCCATATAAATTAGGACCTTGCATGGCTTTAATTTACTCTTGCATCTTGCCAATCAATTCATCTCTTAATTTTTCTTTTTCGGAGTTGTTGCTCAGGAATATTTTTACTAGCTGCTCATGAGTGACTTCTGTATTATTATTTCCCCCTTCAAGATTTCCATTCATAAAACTATCCTCTTCGTTCACATTACTATTTGCATTTGCATTTACCCCAGTGCCGATAGAGGTTCCATTTGTTGCTCCGAGGGCCGTAGTTAACTGTCTCAGTAAATCTTCGACCCTTGATTGTCCTTCTGCCATTGCATCCATTCTTCCCCTTATTTCATCCATCTCTTGATCCAAATTTCTTCTTGAATTTGACATCTCTTGCAGCCTAGTTTGCAACCTAGTCTCGTAGGTTCGGGTTTATGTGATCTTTGTTTTTCGAGGACGAGCAATGGTTCAAAACTTTTTTACCTGAAAGTAGTAAAATTCCAAATTATGATTTTATTAAAAAATGTAGTTGAACTCATTATTTGTTAGAGGGCCGTTAGTGATTTTAAGCCAAGTGGACTTGAAATGAGTATCTTTGATCCTTGTTTTGTCATTACTATTACCCAGAACGTCTCGTTCAAAAGTATTAAGTCTCAAGTGAAATATGGGATCAGAAAATGAGTGTCGAAACCATCAATACTTCATTCATTCAACTGACAAGATATGACAATCAAATACATTGTTTCATAGCTGAATACATCGTACCCTAACCGAATAAGACTATTCTCTATCTGAATACACCTTGGCCATCTGTTTCATTTGTCCTATTAGGTCCTTACAATACTCAATGAAGTCCCTGATTTCTACTGGTGTCTCAAAAGGATTAACCATCTTATCAGCTTTCCTCAAATGATATGGGGTATCCGCAATTGCTGAATTAGCCAAACATGCTAATTTTGCAAAGCGACTCCTCCAAAAATACGCTTCTTCCTTCCATCCATTGATATCGCCTTTTTGTTGTTCCACCTGATTCATCAGTTCCTTCATTTTTTCCTGCTCCCTATTGTAACATTGCCTCATATTTCGTAACCATCTCTTTCATGAGGAGCTTCTTGTTTTTGACCATATCCTCATATCTCTTAGACGTCATTTCCATCTGTTTTCTCATTTCCTCCACCAGTTGCATTGCATTATTCCGGGTTAACTTGGCATTCTCGAGTTGTTCCCTAAGTTGTTGGTTTTCAGCCATAACTCTATCTCTTTCTTGTCTTTGAAGTCCTAATTCCTTGTTCGCGGCCTCTAGACAATGCTTAGTCTTCAGTAGGTAATCATGTTCCACCTTCATCTTTTCGTTAGCCCTTTCGAGAATATGATCCTTTTCAACGTTTTCTTGCTTCAAGGCTGCATATTCATGGCAGGTTTCTCTCAGTTCAGCTTCCATATTCTCATTTTCCTTTTCCATCTTCATGATCCTTGCTTTCATATCTTTCGTCTCTTCACTTTCAATCAAGACCGAAGCTGAAGATCCATCAACCAAAGGAATTGTCGGGGCCCTGAATGGTAACTTGATTTCCTGAACTCTATCTTTAACCCATTGGCGGTAACTTTCCTTGGCCGCACAACTTCTAACTCCCAGTTCCTTTCCTTTTCAGATGATTCTGTCCCAAGCACTTCAGATCTTCTGAAGTGACTCAATGTTTTCCATGTCAGCATAGTAAAGAACAAAAGAGGTTATTTGGACTTCCGTAGGTGGTCCCATTATAGGATAACCAAGTTGTCGCTGTACCAAGGCTGGATTGTAATTGATACACCCTCGTGTACCCATGAGGGGTACGTTTGGAAATCCTCCACACTGGTAGATGATAGCTTCTACATCTTTCCATCGAGGATACCATCTGATCTGCTTTTCATCCAATTCCGCCAAATGGTCCGCCCATTCACGGCTGCTCTTGTTCTTTAGCTGGTACATATTGAAGTCAGCGATAGGGCACTCTGTTCTATATGATCTGTTGAAAACATGAGTTGTGAGCCTCACATATAGCATCGACAAGCAACAAAGGATTCTCTTGCCATTCTTTTCGTGGCAAAAGTTCAGGGTGCAATAAACATCTGTGAGAATGGCTGGAACCGGGTTGTCGGTGTTAAACTTGCAAGCTAGGAACACATCAATCGCTGCATAATCCACATAGTCATCAATATTAGGGAATAAGACTAGGCCGTAAATGGTGAGGGCTAGCACATCCATGAAAGCATTCCAATCTTCACTTTTGGCTAATTGATGCATATGTCCCTCGAGGTATTCTCTTGAAAACCCTTTGGTTCCATTCCTATTCTGTTGCGCTCCTTGTAGATCTCTAGCGTGCACCTTCAGAACATTTGCTACGGTTTGGATGGATGCGTAATGTCCTATATAACAGTATGGCTTCTTACCCTCTAACGGCAAATCCAGAATCTGCTCAAATTCTTCCAAAGTGGGGGCTAGCTGGAAATCCTGAAAGGTGAGACATCGAAGAGGTGGGTCATAATATTGGACCACTGCAGTGATCGCTTCTACTTGCACGTTCACCTCTAATAGGTCCTGGATCTTCCCATACTTTACTGCGAGTGTCAAACGTTGGGTCTTCTTCAGCATTCGGCCCATGATCACTAGGCTCTCAGTGTTAACTTTCTTGGCTTTGAGTCGCAGAGTCTTCTTCAAGGTCATATCCTTATGATCTGATCCCATATTTCTTTCCATCAAAGATACTCACTTCAAATCTTGATTAAATTTAACGGTTCTCTAACAAATTTCCTGAAGGATGACAAAAAGATTAGAGTGTAGTAAGAAACATGATGCAATGATGCAAATTATTATTTTTTATTTTCTTTAGAATGAATGCAATGATAAATAGTTGGTCCATTAATAGTGACTTGCACCTCTTTTTTTTTTTAAAAAAAAGAAAAAGTTTCTCTCCTTTTATTTCCAGATAAAACTTGTCCTTGAGCGGGGTACGATTAGGTTTATCATATTAATGGACCACACTACTTATTATGTATATGTACAAAAGCAATTATGACATGGATAAACTAGTAGAAGGTGTGCTCCCTTTGTGCCCTAAGGGATTGCCTTAAATTTGAGGAGTTCTACCTTAAAGATCTATAAGTTTTTCTGATTCGTGAGAACTCTCATTGAGTGGCTTTACTATTCTAAAGGCCTCTAGAGCTAAGTCCCATTTCATAATGTTGACCACAAATAGTGGGTAAACCACCAAGTGCGGGACATTTATGAAAAAGACACACTCTAGATGAGGTTTTCGTAATAACCAAACAGGATGTACATCCAAAATGGCTACCACTACGCAACCTCTACTTAACTTAGGCTTCACTCAGACCCGGATATAGGGTCCCACTCGAATGTGTGTGATAAACGTGTAGGTGCAGTGGGTGTAGAGAGCATACAAACCTTTATAATCCTAAAAATTACCTACATCCTACAAAACAAAATAACACAATACAAATTCCCAAAGGTTCTCTACCCTAAGGTTTGCATAACAAATAAGAATTATAGTTAAAATAATAAAAAGAATAAATAAATAAAAAAACAAAAAAAAAAAAAAAAGGGTAAAACAAACCTTTAAATGTCACAAAATTTGCACAACTAATTTACAAAGGCTTGACTCTCATATAGTCCCAGAGTCGCCAGCTGTCGCGACCGGGATCGCGGCGGGATAACGACTTAAAATTAACAAAAATTTAAGGGTGTCGCCACCAATTTTATTTTTATTAGGAAAAATTGGAAAACCAAAAAAGATAGTCTATGTTTAAAAACTCAGGTTCGAGAGTCTAATTATGCATAGGGAAGGGTGGAGACTAAACCCCACAACACCCCTAATATATCCGTCCTAAGACAGTTACCTTAAATTAGTTGCGCAAATTTTTATAACTCTTCAAAATATTTATTTTACCCATTTTCAATAGAATAAAATAAAATAAAATGGAATTACTAAATTAAGAAAATTTAAATTTTGGCTCGATTGACGTGCCTACGTATCTCCTTGTGCAATGGAGAACTCAAAGTCACGTAGTTCTTTAGAAAACGATTGTGGGTTGTTTATTTTTTATTTTGAAAATATTTTATTTTAAAAATTCATTTATTTTTTTTATTATTTAGAAAAAGGATTTGAATCATCGAGCTGTCACAACTTAGATGATTCTAAAAAAAACAAGATTAACAAGTTGTCGCCGCTCAGCTAATCCTATTTTATTTTTTTATTATAAAAAGAAATACAAGATTAACAAACTGTCACAGCTCAACTAATCTCCAAAAAAAAATTCACTTGTAAAGTTGATAGGAGATCACTGTTTAAAAACACAGATCAATAAAATAATAAAATACCAATTCAATAAGTTAACAAAGGAAAACAAGACATTATATATCTATATTTTTAAAATAGAAAGAAAAAAAAGAAAAAAAAAACTCAAATGTTAATACGTATTTTTTTTTTTTGTATCAACAACTAAAAACTAAAAAAAATAAAAATAAATGGACAACCCAAAACAAAGTAAAAGCCCAAAGAAAGGAAATAAGAAAAAACCGCTAACTAAAAAAAAACCCATTTCACGGATTAAACAAAATTGTAAGTCGGCCCATTTTAGTTTCTTTATTTTTTGTTTACTAAACTAACAACACCGACAACACACACACACAAAATCAGAAGTCCATCTCTTTTAAACAAAAAAAATAAAAAATGAATAAAGAATAAAGTAAAGAAGGAAAAGCTTCTGGTTCTAGGAAATGAAACAAAAGGGAGAGGGGGAGGCTCACCCCCCAGTAGAACCGACGATGGCTGGCGTAGGCAGCTCCAGACAGCGCGGCGGACGACGTGGGCAGGGGCGCTGGTGGGGGCTCTGGCGCTGGGTTGCGGTTCGCGGTGGAGGAGGCTTGCGTGGCAGTTGCGTGGAGGACGACTGGGCGTGAGGAGCGGGATGCGACGGCAGGGGCTGGACGGCAGGATGCGATGACAACGGCTGGACGACGGGATTCTGGTGCGAAACAGCGTGGTCTGGTTCGGATCTGTTTTTCCTAGAAGGGAGGACGGTGGATCTGGTGCGGAACGGCGGAGCTCGTGGTGCGACGGAGCTCACTGTGCGACGGTGGTGGACGTGGCTAGGTGGGGGGTGGTTCACGGGTTCAGTGAGGGGCTGGGCACCGTGGGTGGTGCGAAGAGGTTGGCACATTGCGCGCGGCGGTGGGTTGGAGAGCATGAAAGTTTGGTATTTTTGAACTTTCAACATCCCTCCTTCTCCCCTTTGCTCTGTTTCTCACTTGAGTGTACATAGGTCGTGTGTGCAATTAGATGGAAGTGCATAAATGCAACAGATGAATGAAGTGGGGTGTGAACAGTGTATGTGAAAGTCAGAACGTGAAGCAAACAAAGAAACAATGCAGAAATTCAGATGCAAAGAGCGATAACAAAATCAAAATGCATAATGGAATAAAGAAATGAATATACCTTCAGCTCAAAAAAAAAAACACTTAGAAATTTTCTTTTCACTCACAGTTTCCCCTGCAATTTCACTTCTCTCTTTCACTTTGCAAAACAAGAGAAAAATCCCCCCAAAAACTGACCAACCCCTTTCTCTACGTTGCTCCCTATTATATAGGCACCAGAATTATCTGTCTTGGCATGCATGAGAGCAGATTTGTGTAGTCTTTTTCACTTCATTTTTTTGAATTGCTTCACTCTTCCTTTTCTCCTGCAATGCTGCAACCTTCCATTTCTGTGTTTGAGCCTCAGCACGTTGACAGCAACTCTATTCCCTTTTTGTGCTTCATTTTTGAAAATTTCTACCATCACCCTTTTCCTTTCTTCTGCTACCATCAGGAAAGTTTGTTTTGTCATTTGGCCATGCTTCCAATGTTTCTGTCTCAGCTTGCATGCTTTTGTCATTCTATTATTTTTTGCAACGTTTCTATCTCAGCTTGCATGCTCTTTTTTTTTTTCTTGTCTTCTTTCTTGTGGCTTTGCTGATTTGGCAGGTGCTCCTGCAACGTTAGTTTTTCCCTTCTTTTTTGTTTTTAAAAGCAATTAAGACCAATGGATCAAATAGTTAAATGGACTTGTACATTATTTTAATTGGGCTGTACTTGATTTGGATAATGAGTTAAAGAAGTGAGTAAAAATAAAATAAAAAATTTTTTATTATTTTTTTTATTTTTATTTTAAAAATTTTAATGATTCAGACAAAATTAGGCGTTCACAATAGAAATTATTGAAATTATTATGTATTTTTAAATTAAATTTTTATTTATTTTAGAATATTTTTAAACAATAATTTGAATATATATTTTATATATTTAAATTTGATAAATTTTCTATTCTTGTATTTATTTTAATTAATTTAATCTTACTATTTAATTATTTTATTTTATAGATTAAAATGAGTAAAGAATAGAAAAGAAGACAAAAATTCCGAAGGAAAACATATTGGAATTGGGTGGAGCGCCGTGCACAACAGAAGCAGAAAGCAAATAAAAAAGAAACAGGAGTTGCTGCGGAAACGTGCTGCGTTGTATACAAAGAAACAGATTGGAAGGGCTGCGCAGTGCACAACAAAAGAAGGAAAAGCAATGAAACAGATTGGAATTGTGGAGGCCGCATAGTAAAATCAAGAAGAAGACACAGTGCAAAAAAGAAGAAAAGGACATTGCAAAGGAGATAAAAGCGTCTTTTGAAGAAATTACATAGTGACGCAGTGCAACGTAATTTGAAATTATTTGCAATGAAGAATATTAATGAGATAATGTTGTTGTGTGTTAATTTTATTATATCTTGTTAAGTTTTTTATATTAAAAGGATGATAAAATTTTGGTTATTTTGATATTATTATGTAGTATTAGTTTTATTCAATTTTAAGATTTAATCTTATTGATTTTATTTTTTCATCGATTATATGAATGAATATTAAGATGAGTTTAGTAATATGTTTTTATGTTTTATAATTTATTTGTGTTATTAAAATATTATTGATAATTGTTGAATATCAATTGTGATTTCTTATTAAGAATACATTTGACGGTTTGATAATTTACTATTAATTAGGAAAATTTTATCATATATGTGATTATTATTTTTAATATTTTATTGATATATTTTCCATGAAAGACATCTTTGTCGCTAGATGTTCATGAGTTAAATTATTTGAGTATAATAATTTGACATAATTAATATTAAAATTAATTTTAGTGGATTCTGAATCTTAGTCATCTTGCATATAATAAAAATCAAATTTGCTTTATCTAATTTTACATTTAAATTAATCTTTATTTATTTTTTTTAATTTCTTTGTTTTTTAACTATCATTTTTATTTGTCTTTATATAAAATCGAGATCTCAAAATTATGTTATATTTATTGCGTTATTTTTTTAGCTTAATCATATATTATAATATTATAATATTTATATAAATATAATTAATTTTATAAATAATATAATTTTTTTTTAAGTCTTAACTTATCTCATTGAACTATTTAAACGTATGTCTCTTGGTCTATTTAAAATCTTTTTTATAAAATAAGTCTTTAAATAATTTTTTTGATCAGGTTAAACTTTTAAAATGATTAAATCAACTCTTAAAAAATAATCTATTTTAAGTAAATAAATAAGTCTTACTTTTAAAAAATAAGCCAGACTCATTTAAAACAACACTTAACCCATTTCCACATCTATTCACCAAACACATGGTGGTTTCATATCAAGTTGGCTTTATATAAATTGAAAAAACGAAGAAAAAAGTTGCAAAAGAAAAAAGAAAGAAAGAAAAACAGAGTGATCAATGAAAAAGTCGTATAAAAAGAGAATCTTTCATATTTTTAAAGTATTACAACAAGTCAATGATGAAATGACATGAGTTTAAAAATTTAAATTTTTTAATTTAACCGTTATCATAGTCCAATTCTTTTTAATAATATAATATAATAATAATAATACACGATTAGACTGTAGTATAAAATTACGAATCAAAATAAAATTCATAGGATATATCGTATAAAAATCAAATTTGGGATATTAAATTAATTTTAAAGCAAAACTTCTATCGTTATGTTATATTTATTCTTGGAATCCTCTATTGTAAACCCGCTGATGCTGAATGGAGCCCACACGGCGAGGCCTACAATACAATCACAAGCCGTTAATTATTAATAATTATTAATTCTCCGTACCTGCAGAGGCAGATACATTTCATCAAACTCAAATAGTTACGGTTGATTTTATTTTATAAACGCATCAGAACTTTACACGCACAACGGAAGTAAGTGGTAGCTTTCTTTGATCTTCCTCGTTCCAGAGGCATCTAACTTGGCAGTTGGCATGACGCAAAACACTATCTTCATTTGGCAAGCTTATCTTCGAAGAACTTGTCTTTTACAAGCACGCTTTAAATTTTCTGCCAGGGCCACAAACATGGATCAAGATTGACACTTGACAGCCATATTCCATTTCCATGTAATTCAGGACATTCACATATACCCTACTAGATTTGAAAGCTGATACTGACTTAATGTTTTGTGTTCACCACTCACTACCCGTGACCACCTACAATTTCACAATCCCCTTTCTATTGATTGATTGAATATGGTTAAAATCAAAACCTCATTTCTGAGTCGGTTATGAGGACAATGACACCCAATTAATATAACAAATTGTGTAAATTAGTATAAGAGGTTAAGATTCTTCCACTTGAGCCATGTCCATTCTTCACAATTTTCGCATGATTTATAGCCTCTTGCATTTCTAAAACTCCTCGTTATATGAAGTTATGCATGTTTTCATCCTAGCTATAGCAACACGTGCACAATTCTTATAAGGGAAAAATGTACAAATTTTAGCACATGTCTATTGCGTAGGGGCTTGGGGAGGGGAAGGGTAGCAAACGAAGTGCTAGCGTCTGTTTTTGACATATTCTCCTTTTTTGTTTCGAGACAGTACTAGCGTTTCAGCAGATATTATGCGGAAAACATTTTTCGTCCAATCAAAATACTCCAACTTTCCTCCACCGTATGTTTCCATACGTATGTTTGTTGACTTTTTTGTATGTCAATATTTTAATTTCTCGCTTCTCATTTTCCGCTTTTTGAATTCACCAGAAACTGATACTGATTAATCACTTATTCCTAACGTATTAACCACTTACTCATTATTGGAAACTCTTTCTTGGATTAGGAAGCACTTCATCTTGATTAACCTATACCGATTAACCACTTATTACTAACGTATTAACCACTTATTCATTATTGGGAACTCTTTCTCGATTCACAAGAAACCGATATAGATTAACCACTTATTTCGAATGTATTAACAGAAAAACTTATCTTGATTAACCACTTATTCCTAACGTATTAACCACTTAACGTATTAACCACTTACTTGATTATTGAGAACTCTTTCTTGGATTCACCGTAAACTTATACTTGATTAACCACTTATTCATAATGTATTAACAGGTTATTTGTCTTGTGGCGTTCACGAGTTTTGTCTTACGTGAGCAATGAACCGAAACTTATCTTGATTAATCACTTATTCTTAATGTATTAACTAAAAATCTTGTCTTGTGGCGTTCACAAGTTTGTCTGCGTGAAACAGTTCGCCGTAAACTTATCTTGATTAACTACTTATTCTTAATGTATTAACTGTAGCAAAATCTTGTCTTGTGGCGTTCACAAGTTTTATACTGCGTGAACAGCTTTGAGCTTAATTTTAAATTCTCTCGGGTGAATCAACAAAATACAAAGGTGGACAATAGTTGGAATATTTTCGTTGGACATATAGCGCGACCGATGCTGACCAAACTTTGATGTTACAGTGGAAAGTTTCTATTCAGCGTGGGCATACATATGTCACTTTTGATGTTAAGGCATGTGACGTTAGAATGAGCTGGAAAAGTCGTGACTTGTGAGCTTGACAATGCGATCCAAACGTCTTCATTCCAAATTCGAATTGATTTTAAGCACGTTTATAAAACCCAACGAAGATTGATGAACCACCGAGAAGAAGGAAACTCACACTCAGTCGCTCTCCTCCATCAGTTACAACACCATATTGTCCACTGGCTAGTCTATACCTATATATTCTACAGTCAAAAATTAACTTGGGAGCACATGAAACTGGAAAACCGTATTTGGGCAGAGCAAACGGAGACTTTCTCGGGTTTAATTAGTTTTTCTTGGCTGATTATCACTTTTTGACTAAACAAGTTAGGCAATGGGGAGTGCTCTGGTTTTGTGGGTGAAAATTCTCATAATTGACGGCTACGCAGTAATGCTATGCTGAGACTGGAAACTAGTCCTCTTCAACTATGTAAACTAGTTAGTGCCGTTTGACAACAATTCTGATCTTTTTATTTATTTTTCTTTTATATTATTTTTTATATTTCTCTCAATATTATTTATCATATATATATTTTTTAATTATTTTTTTACTAAATCACATATCCTTAAAAGAGTATAAACAGTATATACACCCCTAAAAGGGGTGTATGATTAACTTTTTTCTTTTGAAAATGAGGGTGACATTTATCACTGCCACCAACCTGATTGGAGATGATTTTTCAATAACTTTTGACGTATAAAGGGTATAATCGGGTCGATTTGGTTTGATTTTTGTAAAAAAATAAATTTGAATCAATCAAAATCAATTAGATCGATTTGGTTTGGATTTCGTGTTTTTTGATAGTCAAATCTGATCCAAATCGAACTAAATATCTATGATTTTGTTTACTTCAGGTGATCGAGTTGATCATTTTTTTTTACACAAAAATTAGTTAAATGCAAAAAAAAAATCCTCTGCTCATGCTCACTATGCACCTCATCATAGCATTGATTGCAAATCCCTTTGAATAGCCACTTTCCCTAACCCACCATATCACTGCCGCTCGCAACCTAAACCACCGAATTCTTCCAGCCATCAATTCCAAGACAGAACAGAACCAACGCCAACTGCTACCCATCACCACCCTAAACATACAAACCCAAAACAAATTAGAAAAACTTCAATAGCATCACCATCTCACCTAAGCCATAAACAAATTAACAACAATCCATTCAACCCAAAAAAAAAAAAAAAAGAATCACCCAAGACTACAACCCAGCCGCCGTCGTTCACCTCTACTGGCAAAAAACCAATAAACCCCAACCACCAACAGGACCTCTAGGAAGCTGCACACCTCCTGGTCAGTGACCTAACACCAAGGTAATAAAATATGGGATGTCCTTTAATGTTTGCTACTTGGGTTCAAATAAAAGGGTACAAACTATTGGGAATTGCAGATACATCATGCAGCGGAATAACAAAAATTTCCACCAAGGATCTATGCGAAATAGACCATAATCCGTGTTTTTTTAAAAGAGTTTACCTCTTAAAGGGTGATAAAATCAAGCGACGTGAATCACCAATATCGTAACAGCAATGATGTCTTTGCGGTATCCACACGAAAAGACTCACGAATGTCCAATGTCCACAAAAAAAGGAGTCCCACGTCTCTGGCACAGTGCTAGATGCGAAGAGAAGAGAAACATGTCACTCTCTCACTCACTGTTTTTGTCAAGTGCGGTTAGGGTTTGTAATGCGTGTCTTGGAAGCCCCTTAGCTGTGCTATTTATACTAGCTGCTGCCTTATGCTAGTGAGAGCAGCAGCAAGATAAGCTGTGCAACCTTAGACACATCTGTTATGAGTTCTACCCACAATTGAATCTCAGTCCAACTTAGATTCTAATTACTCCAATTTAGTCTGCTCTATGTGTGTGACCCTACAAGTTCTCATGACGTTGGCAGTAATATTAAAATCTTATTTTAATATTAGAAGCAGTGAGCGGTATCTAGCAACACATCGCTGCTACCCAAATAATGAGAATGTTAATGATTTGACATAACATTTCCGTGATCAATGTTACTATACAGTGTAGTCCCTTTGTCCAGATATCTAGATTGAATACAAGGCATGAAATGTGTCACCCTTGTATAGTTCAATCTTCAGTTTCCTAATACTCGAGTAGACGTGGTAATAACAAATGAGATCAATATCTCATATTGACTCATTTGAGCATGACCATACATTTCGTAGTCTCACTCAATCAGGGGGATTGAAGATATCACTCATGTTATGTAGGAGAGACAAAATTGCATCTGGATCACTCACATCCCTCCACATGATTCGCAGTATGTCCAATAACTAACTTTATAATCACCTTGTTACAGATGACGTTTAATGGTATTAAAACATACAACTCCTCATGTAAGAATCGTAGTGATTTCAGATCAAAGGACCACATACACCATTATCATTATGAGAATCGCTTATGATATTCACGTAACGATTCACGTAGCGTTCTCATGGCAGGTCAGTTCAATACATCATTACTCTAATATGTATCCATGTGAAGACTTGATATCTCATATCCATGAACCGTGAGAAGTGGCCATCAGTTTACGCACATACTATTCTTAATGCATTATTGTCGTCCTAATTAACAATAATACTTGACTAGGGACATTTAAGAATAATGTTCTGTTTCTATCTGATAGGATCTCACGATCAAGCCATCCACTTGATGTCCTATGGCATCGAACTTACTATTCTAAGGACTTTATTATGTATATCATAAATAATACAATAAATAAAATGCCTTCTAGGGCATACACCAACACAGACTTGTGGTGGGTGAGCTGTGGCGGAGCAGATCTGATGCGGCCCGAGCGTGATGATGGTGGGTGAGTTGCGGTGAGCTGTGACGGTGGTGAGTTACGGTGAGCTGTGGTAGAGCAGATCTAGCGCGACCTGAGCTGTGACAGTGGTTGGAAAGCTGCGGTGAGTTGTGGCAGAGCAGAGAAGGTTTCTGTTGTTGTTTCTGCACTTGGACCAACTGAGCAGAGGATGTTTTTGCGTTGAACCAACGTTTTGCATTGTTTTTGCGGTTGGACCAACTGAGCAGAGGAGGTTTATGCATTTTGGAAGTTGGGAAAGTATTACAAAAACAAATAGTAGCCAAAAGGGCTGTAGTATATATATAGAGAGAGAGAGAGTTCAATTCGGTTTAGTTCTCAATTTTAAAATTTTAAATCTGAGAACTAAAACTAATTAAGTTTTAATTGGTTCAAATTTTACCCAAATTAATTAATATACTCAAAACAAATTGAATTAATTTAATTTGTTCAGTTCAAATTAATTGAATTAGTTAAATTATTCGAATCAATTTACACTCCTAACATCAACTCAAAAAGAGGGAGTCCGTGCCGTGTACTCCACACACATATATAGATGGAGGGATTATGATGTATGATTATTTTAGGAACGAAAACGGTTTACGTCCAACAAAATATGTCCAACGTATTTCCACTGTATCCCTCTGTACGTATATTTGCTGAAATTTGATTTCCCTCCTAATTTATTTTGTTGCTTTATCGAGGAAAGTGACTCATCTCAGTCTCACTCGTTCTCTCCCTCGTCTCCCCATCTCCATCATTCTTAGTTTCTCCTTTTCCCCTCACTCTTGGTCTCAATCTCCCCAAACTCCCACCACCCTCCACTTTGTCCCTCCTCTCCCTCATTCGACTCTCGGTTCTCCCATTTCCCTCACGCTCGGTCTCGGTCTCCCCCAAACTCCCACCACCATCCGGTTACGCCACAAAATAGAGAAGCCCCGAAACCGGACAACTTCAACCTCTATTCAAACCGCGAACCGGGATCGGTAACCCACATCTTCTTACGCCACACGGACTGCCAACCACCGTGACCTAGTACCCAAAACCACCATGCTCCACCGCCTGAGCCTTTATTGGTACCCTCTCTCTCATTCTCCCTACTATACATAATATTTTTGAATGTGATGATATATTAATGTTGTGAGCCTTGGTATCATTGGATTTTAGTATTTTAGTGTCCTGTGTCATTGCATTTTTTGTATCATTTTTTATTCTAAAGTAGGCTAGCCTCTGTTTGTGGTGGATATGGATTGAGCCAAGTGTAGTTTGTAGTGAAACAACGTTGGAAGAAAAGTGAACCTTGATTTCCAATGTGCTATATTGCGAGAAACCAATTAATTTGGCTTATGATTAATTCTGTCATAAAGGAATGTTTGGGGGATTTATTTGTTTGATTATTATTATTAATTAACTTAGAATGTGCTTTGAAATAATCTTGTCCATAAGTGGTTAATACACTACAAATAAGTGGTTAATATGAACATGTTTCTAGTTAATCCCAAAAAGTTCTAAATAGTGGGGGAGATCTAGTTAGAAACCAATTAATTTGGCTTATGATTAATTCTATCATAAAGGAATGTTGGGAGATTTATTTGTTTGATTATTATTATTGATTAACTCAGAATATGCTTAGAAATAATTTTGTCCATAAGTGGTTAATACACTACAAATAAATGGTTAATATGAACATGTTTTTGGTTAATCCCAAAAAAGTTCCGAGCGTGATGATGGTGGGTGAGTTGCGGTATATGGTGAGTTACGGTGATATATGATGGTTGGAAAGGCTGCGGTGAGTTGTGGCAGAGCAGAGAAGGTTTCTGTTGTTGTTTCTGCACTTGGACCAACTGAGCAGAGGATGTTTTTGCGTTGAACCAACGTTTTGCATTGTTTTTGCGGTTGGACCAACTGAGCAGAGGAGGTTTATGCATTTTGGAAGTTGGGAAAGTATTACAAAAACAAATAGTAGCCAAAAGGGCTGTAGTATATATATAGAGAGAGAGAGAGTTCAATTCGGTTTAGTTCTCAATTTTAAAATTTTAAATCTGAGAACTAAAACTAATTAAGTTTTAATTGGTTCAAATTTTACCCAAATTAATTAATATACTCAAAACAAATTGAATTAATTTAATTTGTTCAGTTCAAATTAATTGAATTAGTTAAATTATTCGAATCAATTTACACTCCTAACATCAACTCAAAAAGAGGGAGTCCGTGCCGTGTACTCCACACACATATATAGATGGAGGGATTATGATGTATGATTATTTTAGGAACGAAAACGGTTTACGTCCAACAAAATATGTCCAACGTATTTCCACTGTATCCCTCTGTACGTATATTTGCTGAAATTTGATTTCCCTCCTAATTTATTTTGTTGCTTTATCGAGGAAAGTGACTCATCTCAGTCTCACTCGTTCTCTCCCTCGTCTCCCCATCTCCATCATTCTTAGTTTCTCCTTTTCCCCTCACTCTTGGTCTCAATCTCCCCCAAACTCCCACCACCCTCCACTTTGTCCCTCCTCTCCCTCATCCGACTCTCAGTTTCTCCCATTTCCCTCACGCTCGGTCTCGGTCTCCCCCAAACTCCCACCACCATCCAGTTCTGCCACAAAATAGAGAAGCCTACCGAAACCAGACAACTTCAACCTCTATTCAAACCGCGAACCAGGATCAGCAACCCACATCTTCTGCCACACAGACCCGCCAACCACCGTGACCTAGTACCCAAAACCACCGTGCTCCACCGCCTGAGCCTTTACTGGTACCCTCTCTCATTCTCTCTACTATACATAATATTTTTGAATGTGATGATATATTAATGTTGTGAGCCTTGGTATCATTGGATTTTAGTATTTTAGTGTCCTGTGTCATTGCATTTTTTGTATCATTTTTTATTCTAAAGTAGGCTAGCCTCTGTTTGTGGTGGATATGGATTGAGCCAAGTGTAGTTTGTAGTGAAACAACGTTGGAAGAAAAGTGAACCTTGATTTCCAATGTGCTATATTGCAGAAACCAATTAATTTGGCTTATGATTAATTCTGTCATAAAGGAATGTTTGGGGGATTTATTTGTTTGATTATTATTATTAATTAACTTAGAATGTGCTTTGAAATAATCTTGTCCATAAGTGGTTAATACACTACAAATAAGTGGTTAATATGAACATGTTTCTAGTTAATCCCAAAAAAGTTCTAAATAGTGGGGGGAGATCTAGTTAGAAACCAATTAATTTGGCTTATGATTAATTCTATCATAAAGGAATGTTGGGAGATTTATTTGTTTGATTATTATTATTGATTAACTCAGAATATGCTTAGAAATAATTTTGTCCATAAGTGGTTAATACACTACAAATAAATGGTTAATATGAACATGTTTTTGGTTAATCCCAAAAAAGTTCTAAATAGTGGGGGGGGGATCTAGTTAGAAACCACTTACAAGTGGAGTGAACATGTGTAATGTTATTTTTACCAAGTTAGGAGTAGATTGGCAGAAAATCATAGAAAAAGGGGGTGAATCTCATTGATTTGGTGAGTTCAAAATTAAGTGGTTAATACACTATGAATAACTGGTTAATATGAACAAGTTTCTAGTGAATCCAAAAAAATTTCCAAATAGTGGGGGGAACTAGTTAGAAACGAATCACTGAGTTGTATATTTTGCTGAGTTGTCCGTATTCCTCCAACATTTTCCATTTCATTTCCCGCCTCTTATTTGGTTTTTTCTTTTCCATTTCACTCTCAATCCCTCTCAATCTCGTCTCCTTCGTCTCCCCTTCTCCATCTCAACTCCCCTGTCTCCCTCGTCTCCCCCTTATCTCGTTTCTTTATTTCTTTATCAGATTTTAAAGAAAAAGAGTCAAAGACTACAAAATATCTGGGTTCCACCCTCACCAACTGGAAGCAACACTCTTCCTTTCTTCATCAACCTTATGCTACTTTCTCACTCTAGTCAACCACACCTTCTCAAGGTAAGAGGAGATAAAAGCCCTATCATTTTCTTCTTATTTAATCTCTTATAACTCATGACTATGGTATACTTCATTTTTTTATTCTTATAATTTTTTCTTTTGAAAAATCAATGATGGATACTGAACCGAGTTTGAAAAATCTTTTCTTTTATGTTTTTGAGTTTCTGTTTCTCAAAATGTTGTACAAACCGAGTTTGTTCTCTGAAATTTTCGGAACTTAGGATTTGAAGGAGGCTGTAAGGGGAAGTCTCTATTGCATTTTATTCTTCTTTATTTTTTGATTTTTAGAAGAACCTGAAATGTGGGTTTAAAGGGGTGAACTGAGACTACCTAAATGTGTTGTATTGTGGACTATGGATTGTTCTTCTAATCTTTTTTGTTTTGGTGGGATCCGCAGCTTAAAGCTTTGACTTTTACTGTGATTAGTTATCAAGCTTATTCACTAGGGCACTTGCAAGATTTATACTTCCTCTCATTTTTTGGTTTACACAAGGCAAAGCCTTGAAACTGAGATTGATGCATCTTGAAAATTGGGTAGGGATGGGAGTTTGGTTGAGATATGTGAATGAACTTTTTTTCTTTCATTCTAGAAATGCATATTAAAGGACTAACTTTCAATTTGATTTTAAGGCTATGACTGAAAACTATGCTTTGAAATTGTTTTAAAATATATTAATGGTTGAGTTGTGAGAAAGTTACACAATAAAAATGTAGATGCTATGACTGTTTTGTTCAAATTTCATTGTATAAAACCTTATAAAGGATGCTTTCCTTTCTCCAGGGACCTTTCATATAATAATTTCATAGGAGATCTACCAAGGTCATTTGGTTTGTTAGCGAGTCGTGCTAGATTGTAAGTTTCTTCTTTCATATGCCCTTTTTTTCTCCATAAACTTGATTTATGTTTTATGATATACTCAATGACAGAACTTTTCTTTTGCTGTCATACGATCCATATTATGATCTTCTAAGATACCCATATGATACCCACTGGTTATTTTTTCTAATTGCTATAACCCTTTGGTATTGATATCATAAAGTAGTGTTGATTGATTTAATTAGTGCATTTGTTGATTTGATTTAGTGCTGGTTAATTTGAGTATGACTTCGTCAATGATACTCTTGAATTTGGAATTCTTGGTACTGCCTGAATCTTGAGTTATAATTTTTAGCCTCAGACAGCATGATTATGAATGTTCAGAATATGTGCTCTGAGTTTAGTTTGTTCTTCTCTTGAGGTTTAATAACAAGATGCATGAGATTTATTGTTATTCCACGATTTATGTATCGTACTATTTGCAGTTGTGTTTTATATATTGTTTTGATGAACTTGATAGCCCATAAATTATGAAGCAAATGCCTTTACTTTGTTATTCTAAGTTTGAAGGTTTCCAACATGTCTTGGTATGTTTTGCATATCTTCTGCATTTTTATTCTCTTTTTGTTATCTTTGAATGGCTAATACACATTGTTTTTGTAGGTGTTTGATTGCAAATGATAGAGGTTGAGTGCAATCTGAATGAATCTAAATCTTTCATGTTTTGTGTTTAAAGTAGCAGACTTTTTATTAGGCTCTTTTCAAGTATAGAGATTTAAAAAGGTGTATGCAGATTTAAAAAGGTGTTTGTATTGTAGTGTTTGGTCAACCGAGATTAATTATGGAGCAAAAAGTTATTAGTAAGATTTTTTTCATGGATTGTTTTGCAAGTTTTGTAATAGCCAGAAGTTTAACTTACGCTTGCTTGCATTATAGCTCTAACCATGTAATATGTCTAATTAAGTTATGGTTGCCATGGGTAGGATACTGAGGTTGGATTGCATTGCATATGATGCTCCTATCCAGTGAATTATAAGATATCAGTATAGTCCTTAAGTCCTTTTCTTCATGTTAGGTTTATGTTTGATAATGGTTTAGGGGTTCCTTTACATTATGATTTTCGGTGTCCTCTAATATGGTGTGGTTTAATTGGCCAGAATGGAAATATTTAATTCATGATTACAACTGAAGGTTGACAACAATGTAATTAAATCTCATAAGTCTGCACTTAGTGATACAATGGCCATGCAACCTGCTTACTAGGCGAATCCTATAGTTAGAAGAATGTTTAGTTGTATTCGATTGTCATATATATATATCTTGCCATAGTTAAAAGTAAAGTCTAGGTTATATATTGAAAATTTGATCTCTAGATTGAAAATTTGATCTGATTGAGTTTTGAGACAGTTAGACAATAAAAAACAAATAATGTGACTGTTTTGTTCAAATTCCATTGTATAGAACCTCATAAAAGATGCTTTCCTTTTTTCAGGGACCTATCGTACAATAATTTCTCAGGAGATCTACCAAGGTCATTTGGTTCCTTAGTTGTACGTTTCTTCTTTCATATGCCTTTTTTTCCCATAAACTTGATTTGTGATTTATCATATATTCAATGGCAGAACTTTCTTTTGTTGTCATACGACCCATATTATGATCTTACAAGATACCCATATGATACCCACTGATTATATTTTGTAATGTTAATTTCTCATTGCATCAACATAATGCTTTCAAATGTCGAATTGGTATTGAGATAATGAACAATTTCTCTTGGCATCTAGTTAGCTAGGTGTATAGTTGTTTAGCTTGTATAGGGTTTATTAGATTCTGCCTAAGATGATTTTAAGAATTTGGTGTATTACAAATGATTTCTAAAATCTAAATTTAATAATGTTAAGAATCTCACAACACCTCTAAAATGTCTTTTCTTTTTCCTGGTTCTCTTTTACTAATAACAAAAAAGAAATTTAGTGGAACTCATTTTAGGATTCACCAGAAACTAACAGAGATTAACCACTTATTCCTAATGTATTAACCAGTTAATTTTGATTCACCAAGTAATGGGAACTCACTTTTGGATTCACCATAAACTCAGAGATTAACCACTTAATTTGGATTTACCAAGTATTGAGTCACTGTTGATAATGTGCATGGTAAGAAAAGTGTTGAAATCTGAGTCTAAACACTGTATGAATATGGATTTGACAGATTGTATTTTTCTTTGGTTCTTTTTTGTTTTTTGAACTCTTAATTTATGCATTAACTTAAGTTTCTACTTTGTTGTTCCTTAAGCTTATGGAATTTTAAATGACAGAATGAGTTCAAATGATAAAGTTGGTGAATGTCTATGACCCTTGTTGTTCCTTGTGACCCTTGCTTTGTCTCCTGTTACATTTTTTGTATCATTTTTTATTCTAAAGTAGGCTAGCCTTTGTCTGTGGTGGATATGGATTGAGCCAAGCATGGTTTGTAGTAAAACAACGTTGGAAAGAAGTGAAAGTGAACCTTGTTTGGGAGTTGGGGGACAGAGGTTGGAACTAAGTGAAAGTGAACCTTGATTCCCAATGTGCTATATTGCTCACTCATTCTTTTGTTCCAACATTTGCCAATAGAAGGTTGATTTTTCTCATGTTTACAGGGAATCTAACAGGGCATTTGCTATTATGTTCCTTGTTGTTCAACTAATATGCCTAAAGAAAATTTGGCTTAACTGATGGAACTTATAGATATTAGACATTCTTCCTTTTCCTTTTCTTTGTTTTCTCAGAACATAAAGTAGCAGAATTTTTATTAGACTCTTTTCAAGTATGCATATTTAAAAAGGTGTTTTTAATGTATTCTTTGGCATAACCTTTAGCGGTATTTTTTATATATTAATGTTGTGACCTTTTTTATTTCATGTGTTGAAATTTGATGTATGATTAATGGTAGATAGTATGCTTATTAGCTTTGAAATTGACAATAAATGGATGAAGAGTTGGGGGATTTTTCTGGGTTGTGATTAATTCTGTCATAAAGGAATGTTGGGGGATTTATTTGTTTGATTATTATTATTGATTAACTCAGAATGTGCTGAGAAATAATCTTGTCCATAAGTGGTTAATACACTACAAATAAGGGGTTAATATGAACATGTTTCTAGTTAATCCCAAACTTGTTCCAAATAGTGGGGGGGGAACTAGTGGAGTGGACCTGTGCACTATTGTTTTTACCAAGTTGGGAGTGAATTGACAGAAAACCATTGAAAATGGGGTGAATCTCATGGATTTGGTGAGTTCAAAAGTAAGTTGTTAATACACTATGAATACGTGGTTAATATGAACAAATTTCTGGTGAATCCAAAAAAATTTCCAAATAGTGGGGGAAAACTAGTTAGAAACGAATTACTAGTGCAGTGGACATGTGTAATTTAAGTGGTTAATACATTATGAATAATTTGGTTAATATGAACAAGTTTAAATAAGTAGTTAATATGAACAAGTTTCTGGTTAATCCAAAAAAAATTCCAAATAGTGGGGGGGAACTAGTTAGAAACGAATCACTAGTGGAGTGGATATGTATAATTTAAGTGGTTAATACACTATGAATAACTAGTTAATATGAACAAGTTTCTAGTTAATAAAAAAAAATCCCATATAGTGGGGGGGAAACTAGTTAGAAACGAATCACTAGTGGAGTAAACATATGTAATGTTGTTTTTAACAAATTGGGAGTAGATTGGCATAAAACTATAGAAAAAAGGGTGAATCTCATTGATTTGGTGAGTTCAAAATTAAGGCTGAATCTCCCCATTCTTGCTTGGGACTTTGTAACTTCTCATCTTCCTCATTTATAATTTCCTATATCGATGCAACATCATTTTTTATGTTCAGTATTATACATTTTGCAACTTCCGTTGGTAAATGTGTCAATACTTATTATTAAGTATTGACACATGTGTCAATTTGTGCTATATCCTTAAATGCATTGTTTGTGCTACTTAATGTATATATCATTGAAACATAAATCATACTTTTTTGTGCTATCTAATAGTTTGATAAGAAGATGAGTGTAAAATTGATATTTCATTTAAATGCAGTAAATAGGAACCTTACATTACCAACATCATAAATAGTGACAAATTCTTCAGCAAATAAGAGTCTCTTAAAAATTTAAATGATTTGGTTGAAATAGTGTGTTCCGCATTTAAATGATTTATGTAAGTTTCAAATTTGTTGTTCCTTAGGCTTAGGGAATTTTAAATGACACAATTAGTTCAAAATGATGAAGTTGGTGCATGTGTATGAGTTGTGACCAACACAATTGATTATTCATTTGTGCTTTTAATCGTGCTGGACTGGAGAAAATTCATTCTTAGTCTTCTGTATATGCAGAATACTTACATGGACAGCTCACGAGGAAGACAGAGGTCTGATTTGTCCAGCATCAACTAGGTGACCAACTTGGTTAATATAGACAAATCTGTTATACGTGTTTGGCTATGCACATATGTTGACTAATTTGTTCTCATAATGCAGAAGGTGCGAGTGAGGCATGTTTGCACACCACGGTTGTTGCTTGACGTGAATAGCACTTTGACGGATGCGCAGAAGTCCCGTACCGAGTCTACCCCATTCAAGTCACTATTATGTATGCCTAATAATTTAGAAATCAACTGTGTCTTATTGTGGGAGTTGGCGTCTAGATGGGTTGAAAGTGATAGGGGATTTAGAGTCAGGGGTAGGGTTATCCCTTTCAGTCCGTTAGACGTGTGCTTGGCACTTGGATTACAGATTGCTGGGGAAAGAACAACCCCACGTGACGATGGAGTGGGCTGAACTTTGTCCTTATTTAAGGGGGACGATATAACCATTGGCACAATTTGGACTGAGTTGTATCACCATGTAGGGGACAATGATGTCGATAACTTTTGTTGACTTTACATCCTGCTTGCTTTCGGGGAGTTCTATTTTCCTGTTATAGGTGTCAACGTGCATTCCATCTTCGCACACTTGTTAGATGATTTAGACTCCCTAGATAAGTATAGCTGGGGTTTGGCAGTGTACGATTTTTTGGTGGATGACTTGACCCGAGTAGCACGTGCAGTGCACGAAGGTAAAAATATCTGCCAAGTCTATTTTACGGGATGTGTTGCACTTCTGCAGGTACATGTTTTGTTATTTACTTTGTTTCCTGGTTGTTATAATTGTTTCATACAAGGTTGTAGTTTTGTTTTTGTTCTTTTCCTATTACATCATTTTGATACCATACATCTTATTTTCTACAAGGTTTAGGCTTTTGAACACCTGTCGTTGTGCCCCACATCAACTGTAATAAGTGCTTAATCCTTCCCACGTTTCTTGAACTGGCGCGTGTTTAGGGCGAGGGAGGAGAAAGTGCGAACAACATTTGAAAAAAACAAGGTAACCTGCAACTTTTAAACAATGTTTGTAGTGCTGCGACATTTGTACCAAAATGATTTTGTATTTCAAAAATTTATGTTATTTAACCATAGTAGTCCACTTTCACCATACTACTTAACTACGTATCTGGTGGTTACTGACATGTAGGTAACTGAAGATCTGGTTACATCAAGCGAAGAGAACCAGATTGGCATAGTCAGGGATGCAATGGCACCTATGCAGCAACATGGTGTTGGGCATCAACGATTGAGGCTATTTGATGTGGAGGATGTTTCCCAGGTGGTTGCTGAGAACGTGCAAGTGAAGAAACAAATTTCTGTTCTGGAAACAAAAATGAACACATTGAAATAACTATTATTACATCATTCAATGCCTCCACCTTCATGTTGTTTTATAGGCAGTCCAGAACCTGACCAAGGTACTCAACCATTGAATGTGGTGAGCACTCCTTTCTACGGATTCAGTGAAGGTGGTGAGCCGAGTGATCGACAATTGCCTGCACGTGTTATCCCTTCAGGAGCACCTATTGGCTACCTTGGTACACACATGAACCCAGTCAGAAAGAACCCCGACTCCAACATTTGTACTCGGGTTAAGGCTCAGCCCAGGAACCGTGTGCTTGGGAAAAGCACCTGAACTCCTTACACCAAACTGCAAAAGAATAAGAAGAAGAAAATGAATCTGCGTACCCAACTTTTTACTTACTGCACCAGAGTGCTTAAAAAAGAGGACCACGATTCCATGTAAGTTTTTGTATTACCATCGTGGCATGCTTGATATGTTTAAGACTGATTTTACTTGGGTTAACATTTGTCATTTGCATCTTATACAATTTTAGCATTAGGCAATTTGTTTTGTAATTATCTTTAAACAATTTGTTTTGGGTTGTGGTGTAGGGCGGTGGTCAAATTCTACGATCAGTTCCTTACCATTGCAGATGCCTCTTGCATAAAACCAAAATGATGGGTCAACAATATGGTAAGATCGAATGACATTCAACTCATAATTAAGATTATATATGTCACACGTACTTATTGTGCCGGTTCACATATAAGGACCTTTTTTAATTCACTCTTTCAGGTTATTATGCTGGCTACAAGGATTTTTGTGGGAGATGAAATGGAGCGATCACGAACAGTGACTCGTCATATGTTTTGTCCCACGTTTATGGTAACAACAACATGCTTAATTAACTTAAAATTGTATGTATATTGACAATGTCAACCTTGACTTATTATTGGTTATTTAAAAAAATGTAGGATTTGGTGAAAAGTGGACTAGAGCGTTTCAAATCAGTTCGCCACAGGCCCTGGCGAAGTATCAATGACTTCATGCCTCATGCTTGTGAATGCTTATGTCTTGAAGCATATCAAATGAGTTTTTGATGATAACAAAGTCAAAGAAGAAGACCATGATCAAAAGAGGTATATTAGATATAGGTCATAGAACATCAATGTGAAATGCTCTCAAGGTATCTGAATTATATCTCAAATGGTTTTTTTTAAAGATGTTTTCAATCAACTTGTTTTTCAAAGTTCATATTCTAAAAAGATGTTGTTTTTTAATCTTGGATCATGCTAAACATATACCAATATTAATCAATCCAAGTTGCTTAATGTTAGAAATGGCATGCATCCTCATTTAGGCTTGAAAAATATGTTCAAAGTGGAAAGTAATCGATTAAACACTCTTGGTAATCGATTACCAGCAAGTCAGAGGACGTGTAATCGATTACACACAATATTGTAATCGATTACCATATGCCCAGAAAAGGAAGAACAAGTTCAAAGGGTCATGTAATCGATTACATCAATATTGTAATCGATTACCATGAAGTCAGAGGGCGTGTAATCGATTACACAAGTCATGTAATCGATTACCACAAGCCCAGAAAGCCAAGAACATGTTCTATCTTCCATGTAATCAATTACCAAAACTCTATAATCGATTACCAGCATTCTGACATGCCCAACGACTATATTTTCTTGGCATTTAATGTTGCCACAAAAGCCCCCAACGGCTCTATTGATCTAAAAACTTATAAATACTCTTCTTGGGGCATCATTTGTGGCTAACCAACAATTGAGAAATATCATTCAATCACTTTAATCCGAGAATCATCATTAAATCTCTTTTGCTATGTTTTTGTATATATATATTTGAGATATTCTTGAAGAGCATCATTGGGCTTCAATTTGTGTAATCTACTCTTGTGAGAGTTTCATCTTGTAAACACTTTGATTCCTTGTAAAGGGGGTGAGGTATCCCTCTAGAGAAAAAAGAGTGAGGCATCTCTCAAAGATAGTAAAGGGTGAGGTATCCCTTGTTGAAGGTGAGGTATCCTTCAATGGTTGTAAAGGGGGTGAGGTATCCCTCTAGTGAAAAAGGTGAGGTATCCTTGTTTTGAGGCTCAAGCACAAAGGGTGAGGTATCCCAAGGTGTAGTGAGTGCTCTATTATGTAAAGGTTTTCAAGCACCCGTTCAAGCTTGAAGTTTAGTGGAAAATCTCAAGTTGTTTGCTTGAGGACTAGACGTAGGTCACAAGGGGTGGCTGAACCAGGATAAATCCTTGTGTTTGTTCTTCTAAACTCTATCTCTTTACTTTGTGCTTTAACTATATATGCTTGAGTTGAGTTTGTTATTTAGCCTTGCTTGAATTCTTTCTATCTTGGGTTATTTATTTGTAAGTGTTTCATTTGATCGCATTTATCTATTCACTTCAATTAAACAATAGCTTCAACGAAAATTTGATAAACAAGTGCTTTGCAAAAGATTTACGAAAATATTTCACAAACTCAATTCACCCCCCTCTTGAGTTTGAGGCCGCTTAGTAACAATGTTGAAGTGGGATATGACATCACCCAGTGCAACTTGGTAACTTTTAATCATTATGTGTCAAAAATTACATGTGTTTGGTTACATACACTTTATTGGGTAACATCTGGGGTTAAACCCATCATTTATCTAGTTGGATTGTGTATAGTGTTTTATTTTCTTAATACCACATAAGACATTATGTTCCAACTATAATGCACATCACTATCATATGTCTACATTATCAAATAACTATGTAACATAAAAAGCCATTTGAGGAATAGTAATACTATTTATGTAAGCATATTATAAGGAACACATTCAATGAACTTGTACACATTTTTTCATGTAGATATTCGCTTCAGTCATGTTTGACGGCCATTGGTGGTGTTATGTGTTGCATTTGAGATTTAAAAAGTTGTATGTATTGGATTCAATGGGCAGTCATATTGACACTGAAAAAGTTAGGGTGGACGTTCTAACAGTATCACACTCCTCTAATGTCATTGTAATGATAATGTATTAGTTGTGTCGTATAATTTGACTTTGAACTGTACTTTGCTTTTGTAGAAGCGCCGGTTTGAAGAATTATTGCAGATACTTAGTCCAACCTTGACGAATGATAATCCTTTAGACCTAGTGGAGGTTGACTTGCCCCGGCAATGCAACTCGTGAGTACGGTTGTATTTCTTAAAAAATATTAATTGCTATGTTGAGGCATAGATGTTTAATTTCTTCCCTTGTGCTTGTATGTTATTGAAATAGGGATGATTGTGGCATTTACGTTATCAAGTAAATGGAGCTGTTGGATGGACACAAGATGTTTGGGGAGAAGACTATGCCTGAATGGGAAGTGGTGAGTGAATTATTTTGTTTTCTGATTCAACAATTACATTATATTAGAATTTTTATTTATTCGTACTATACTGATGCAGGGAGAAGTCACGCAAATACGACGTGACTTATTATGTGGCTGGTTCTTGCATCCAAAGAACGAGTGAAGCGAAGAAGTTTTGAGAGCTGCAAATGTCACGGAGTTGCTGTCTTGATTAGCAAATTTTATTCTACACTGTTTAGCTTGGCCCTATGTACAGTTATTGCAATGCCCATTGTATAGTTACCCCCACTATTGAGAACTATTTAGTGGATTCACCAAGAACATGTTCTAATTAACCACTTTTGTGTAATGTATTAATCATTCACTTATGGATTTGGAAACATGTTTTAGATTATCCACTGATTTGAAATGTATTTTATATTATCTAGAAACTTGAACATATTAGCTACTTTTTGTATAGATAGCAGTTTTGATGATAATTGGATAGATGCTTTTGAGATTCACCACTTTGTCCATGACTTTTTGACAATATACTCCCAATGTGTTCAAAACAACATTACAGGTGTAAACTCCAGCTAGTACTTCATTTCTAACTAGTCTGCCCCCATTATTGGGAACTAATCCAATGATTAACCAAAAACTTGTTCATATTAATCAGTTATTCATAGTGTATTAACCACTTAATTTTGAACTCACCAAATCAATGAGATTCACCCCATTTTCCATGGTTTTCTGTCAATCTACTCCCAACTTGGTAAAAATAACATTACACATGTCCACTCCACTTGTAATTCGTTTCTAACTAGTTTTCCTCCCACTATTTGGAATTTTTTTGGATTAACTAAAAACTTGTTCATATTAACCAGTTATTCATAGTGCATTAACCACTTAATTTTGAACTCACCAAATCAATGAGATTCACCCCTTTTTCTATGGTTTTCTGCGAATCTACTCCCAACTTAGTAAAAATAACATTACACATGTCCACTCCACTTGTAATTCGTTTCTAACTAGTTACCCCCCACTATTTGGATTTTTTTTAGATTAACCAGAAACTTGTTCATATTAACCAGTTATTCATAGTGTATTAACCGCTTAATTTTGAACTCACCAAATCAATGAGATTCACCCCTTTTTCCATGGTTTTCTGTCAATCTACTCCCAACTTATTACAAACATTATATATGTCCATTCCACTAGTAATTCGTTTTTAACTAATTTCCCCCCACTAGTTGGAATTTTTTTTGGATTAACCAGAAACTTGTTCATATTAACCAGTTATTCATAGTGTATTAACCACTTAATTTTGAACTCACCAAATCAATGAGATTCACCCCCTTTTCCATGGTTTTCTGCCAATCTACTCCCAACTTGGTAAAAACAACATTACACATGTCCACTCCACTTGTAATTCGTTTCTAACTAGATCCCCCCACTATTTGGATTTTATTTTAGATTAACCAGAAACTTGTTTATATTAACCAGTTATTCATAGTGTATTAACCACTTAATTTTGAACTCACCAAATCAATGAGATTCACCCCCTTTTCCATGGTTTTCTGCCAATCTACTCCCAACTTATTAAAAACAATATTATATATGTCCATTGCACTAGTAATTCGTTTTTAACTAATTTTCCCCCACTAGTTGGAAATTTTTTTGGATTAACCAGAAACTTGTTCATATTAACCAGTTATTCATAGTGTATTAACCACTTAATTTTGAACTCACCAAATCAATGAGATTCACCCCCTTTTCCATGGTTTTCTGCCAATCTACTCCCAACTTGGTAAAAACAACATTACACATGTCCACTCCACTTGTAATTCGTTTCTAACTAGATCCCCCCACTATTTAGATTTTTTTTTAGATTAACCAGAAACTTGTTTATATTAACCAGTTATTCATAGTGTATTAACCACTTAATTTTGAACTCACCAAATCAATGAGATTCACCCCCTTTTCCATGATTTTCTGCCAATCTACTCCCAACTTATTAAAAACAACATTATATATGTCCATTGCACTAGTAATTCGTTTTTAACTAATTTTCCCTCACTAGTTGGAAATTTTTTTGGATTAACCAGAAACTTGTTCATATTAACCAGTTATTCATAGTGTATTAACCACTTAATTTTGAACTCACCAAATCAATGAGATTCACCCCCTTTTCCATAGTTTTCTGCCAATCTACTCCCAACTTAGTAAAAATAACATTACACATGTCCACTCCACTTGTAATTCGTTTCTAACTAGATCCCCCCACTATTTGGATTTTTTTTTAGATTAACCAGAAACTTGTTCATATTAACCAGTTATTCATAGTGTATTAACCACTTAATTTTGAACTCACCAAATCAATGAGTTTCACCCCCTTTTCCATGGTTTTCTGCCAATCTACTCCCAACTTATTAAAAATAACATTATATATGTCCATTCCACTAGTAATTCGTTTTTAACTAATTTCCCCCCACTAGTTGGAAATTTTTTTGGATTAACCAGAAACTTGTTCATATTAACCAGTTATTCATAGTGTATTAACCACTTAATTTTGAACTCATCGAATCAATGAGATTCACCCCCTTTTTCATGGTTTTCTGCCAATCTACTCCCAACTTGGTAAAAACAATATTACACATATCCACTCCACTTGTAATTCATTTCTAACTAGTTCCCCCCCACTATTTGGAATTTTTTTGGATTAACGAAAAATTTGTTCATATTAACCAGTTATTCATGGTGTATTAACCACTTAATTTTGAACTCACCAAATTAATGAGATTCACCCCCTTTTCCATGGTTTTCTGCCAATTTACTCCAAACTTGTTAAAAACAATATTACATATGTTCATTCCACTAGTAATTCGTTTCTAACTAGTTTCCCCCCACTATTTGAAATTTTTTTTGGATTAACCAGAAACTTGTTCATATTAACCAGTTATTCATAATGTATTAACCACTTAATTTTGAACTCACCAAATCATTGAGATTCACCCATTTTCCATGGTTTTCTGCTAATTTACTTCGAACTTGGTAAAAATAACATTACGCATATCCACTCCACTTGTAATTCGTTTCTAACTAGTTCCTCCCCACTATTTAGAATTTTTTTCGATTAACTAGAAACTTGTTCATATTAACCAGTTATTCATAGTGTATTAACCACTTAATTTTGAACTCACCAAATTAATGAGATTCACCCACTTTTCCATGATTTTCTGCCAATCTACTCCCAACTTAGTAAAAATAATATTACACATGTCCACTCCACTTGTAATTCGTTTCTAACTAATTCCCCCCCACTATTTGGAATTTTTTTGGATTAACCAGAAACTTGTTCATATTAACTAGTTATTCATAGTGTATTAACCACTTAATTTCGAACTCATCAAATCAATGAGATTCACCCCCTTTTCCATGGTTTTCTGCCAATCTACTCGCAACTTGTTAAAAACATTATATATGTCCATTCCACTAGTAATTCGTTTCTAACTAGTTTCCCTCTACTATTTGGAAATTTTTTTGGATTAACCAAAAACTTGTTCATATTAACCACTTATTCATAGTGTATTAACCACTTAATTTTGAACTCACCAAAACCATGAGATTCACCCATTTTTCCATGATTTTCTGCCAATCTACTCCTAACTTGTTAAAAATAACATTACATATGTCCATTCTACTTGTGATTTGTTTCTAACTACTTTCTCCCCATTATTTAGAAATGTTTTTGGAACTTTTTGTGGATTCACCCGAAACGTGAACTGATTCACTACTTATTTCTAATGAATTAACCACTTATTTTGTAACTGACCAAATAATGAGATACACCACTTTGGAGACAGGATCTCCCGTGAATGTCCATGGTTTTGTAGTGAGTCTCATTAATTGGTGAATTCATGAGTAACTGCTCAATACATTGCAAATAAGTGGTTAATCTATATCAGTCAATGGATAATCCAAATAGTCAGTTCCCAATGGTGGGCCTGTATTTGATATTTCTTTCAACTTCAATTATTCTTGAGGCTGCAGGTAAAAATACACAAAAATACACCTGGATTACAAAAGAGCCATTTATCGCTTGTGTACCACAGTATATATCCATATACATCACTAATATTGTGCCATTGCAATGATACATTCCTACCATTCATCCTAAAAATATATATATATCTTCTCCCTCTACGTGTAATTTCATGTATTATATACACATTACATGTGAAACATAAATAACTACAGCACAGAAACAATCCACTTAAAAGGACAAAACAACTACTTAAGGGGGTTCTTGATGATCCACTAGGATCTATTTTCATGGTTTAGGGCATAGAATGTTTAGACCAAATCACAGTGTGTGCGCACTTTCACCAATTTGCACCTAGGTCTTTGTCAGCACACCCATGTAAATTATCCTATATACCAAAAAAAGGAAATCAACCTGCAAAACAATAGTAGATTAGATTAGTGGTTAATTTGAAGAATGTACATGCAGCTACCCTATATAATTTATACAAATTTAGACTTGTACTATGTCACTGATTCCCAGCCTGAGTATCTTCAAATTGCCCTGCATTACCACTAACCAACAAATTGGTGTATGACATTTGACTATGACAACCCTGGATAAAAACATATAAGCATGTCAATTTCAATAACTACAATGAACTTATTGAGCATATGTTGGACATGCCTGTGGCCTTTGACTGACATCATGATCAATTCCTTCTAATAATGATAACAAACCATCTGATGAGTTGTGTGATAGTTGTGAAATCCAATAGCTACCGTCACACATTGATGCATCAACATTTGCACTCAGTTCAATAGCTGTGGACTGTTAAGCAACAATATACCAAACATTCATTCATTAAAACAAATGACAAATGATAATTTAAGTGTAAGTAGCTTAAAGCTTAACAACCATTTCAACAATGATTACAAATGACAAACAGTTTTGGTGTATACACACACCATAGTACAATCATCACGACATTCTCTACAGCTTTTCACTTCTATAGATGACTCTATGCTTAACTTCTTTCCATCCACCTGACTCAAGCTTCCATCAATGCACTCCTATATGTTCATAATAAAATAACTTAATACACTAATAAAAGGGGATGCTAATCAGCCTAGATAAAACATATACATAACCAAAACATCATATACAATGATAATTAGCAAATTCATGTATATATACATCAATTGTCAAAGTTTGACGACGCTGGTGCTTCCTCTTTCTCAATTTGGAGACTACTCGATCAACTTTAGATATTTTTCTATTGCTTGGTGGTCGTCCTTTAGGTGGTACATGCAATGGACTACGAATGCCAGTGTCAGCAGTTTCAATGCCCGCAATCAACTTCCTTTGATGGTCATCACCCTTGCATGTTGTTCTACTAGCTTGCTTAGATGTAGCCATCGAATGCATCTTGCTTTTATATTCACATAGCCCCCGGTAGAGATCGTCAGTGAGATCCTCAAACTCTGCAATAACTTCAGCCACCTCATAGAAATGCTTGCATAATTTATCAAACCTTTGCATTTGTGGCTTCAACAAAGTCACATCGTAACTGTTCTTTATGTAAGCATGTCTCCATCTAATGTTTTTGCTCCATCTACGTAAAATATACTTTGATGGCACTTCTTAAACCATCTCATTACCAAGGACACAAAGTGAATGTCTACACATAATTCCTCTAAACTCATACAACAAGCAATTGTAACTAACATCGTGATTGTCACGATTAAATACCACCTCAAAAATAGCATTCTTTGCTATCCCTCCAACTACCATATCCGCCCTCACATGGTAAGTACAAAGCATTCCCTCCACACACTTAATGGATGCAAAATAATCCATTCTTCCTCTGAATTCAGCTTGGACCTCAACAAACTTTGCATGGGTGTACTCAAATTGAAACTGCCTTTCAATGGGTGAGTTTGATCCACATTGAATTGTGGAGTCCATTGACTTGAAATATGTCTTAAATTCCTTTTCTGCCTTGCTTCTCAGAGCATTATCATACTGCTACACAAATTGTTGCAAGCTTGTCTTTGAGTTGATATATCTGTTAAATAAAGCATGTATGCTCTCACTGCATTGTGTTGTTGACATCAATGCCCAAAAATACTTCTTTAAGAAAATTGGCACCCATCTATGCCTCTCCATGTACAAACCACTCAACTAATTGTTATCTTCTAGTTCAAATTCTTTGATGAAGGCAGACCACTTTTCTTCAAAATCTTACACTGTTAGAGTATCGTAAACAGCTACTTTCATTACATTCTTGATATTGTTATATTCAATGCAACCTTTTAGCTTCTCAGGGATTTTTTTCATTATATGCCATAGGCACCACCTATGTCGAGTAGTTGGAAAGACTATCTCAATAGCATTTTACATGGCCCTGCATTGGTCTGTGACAATACTAACAGGTGCCTTACCTGACATGCAACGAAGCCATGACTCAAATAGCCACACAAATGACTCTGTGTCTTCAGCTGAAATCAAACCACATCCAAGCAAAACTGATTGCCCATGATGATTCACACCGACAAAAGCAGCAAATGGCATGTCATATTTATTTGTCAAATATGTTGTGTCAAAAGTCACAACATCTCTAAATGACTCATAGGTGGCTCTACTTCTAACATCAGCCCAAAATACATTTTGCACATGAAAATCATCATCAACATCTATATCGTAGAAAAAATTACTATTATCCTCTTGCATTCTAACAAAATAATTCTTCAAAGCCTTCCCATCACCTTCCTTGCCAATGGTACGTCTTTCCTTGTTGATATAATTTCTAGCATCTTGCTCATTAAATAATAAGTTCTCGTAACCTCCCACCTCATAAGGAAGAGACCGGACTGTCTTATGTATTCTCACCCCTACACCATCATTCACTTGGATTGTTCTCTTCACGTGCATGCTAAGATTCTTATTAACTCTCAACATTCTTGCCTTCGTTGGGCTAAGTTCATGAGAGTGTTCAAGTATAGCCGTCTTAATGAACCATCGTCCATCTCCCATCTTCTTAACTGTAATTTTTGCTTCACAATTTGTCCGTCTAGTTGGAAGTGTCTTCAAAGTGTTTGGTAGTGTTGACACATGTTTTCCCTGTCTTGAACAAGCTAGCATAATGTAATTTACCTTACCATCATCTCCTTTTTTTGAAGTTCTATTTACAATACCAAACCCTTTTTGGTAAGCATATTTCCTATAAAATTCCTCAACATCATCCTCTGATGCAAACAACATCCCTCGTTTTAGCTCATAACTTTCAAACTCGCCATCCAAGGCATCACTCATAATGAAGTCACTTTCACATGCTTCTTCCACATTATCAATAGCCTCTGATGTATTGAGATTATTTGAACCCTCCATCAACTTCAGTTTTGGGTTGCTACACACACCTGTAAGTTATCAAGTAAGTATTGTCATGTTACAAGCATATTTTGTATTTTACCAACATCTAGATTTTATTATGAAAGTTAAGAAATGGAAGTGAAAAGTAAACATACAAATGACAATAGATAATGAGGATAGAGACCCATTCGAATGGGTCTATTCTATAAAAGCCACACTTAACCACTTTTGAGATGAAATAAAGCTTAAAAAGATAGCCTGGAACCATCTAGTTAACAAAATCGTATACAATGGTAGTCATGTTAATCTTCTTTCAAGTGTGCTCAAATAAGTCTCAAATGACTAAGTGGCAATTTTAAAGTGTATAGAAACAACATTCAAAACATGCCATTACTCTTTCTCTTCTAAAACAAGATATGTTTTACCTTTATAGCAACGCTTAGGTAAGAAATTAAGGATGCTCAATGGATCAGCTCTTTCTGCTATATGAACCAGCCCAAAACCCATCCCAACTCCACTCTACTAGTAGTTCATTTGTAAGTAATTACCCCCACTGTTGAAAACTCATTGTTGGATTCACCAAAAACGTGTGAAGATTAACCACTTATTCCTAACTTATTAACCAGTTGATTTTAGATTCACCACAAACCATGTCAATGGACCAACTCTTTCTGCTATATGAACCAGCCCAAAACCCATCCCAACTCCACTCCACTAGTAGTTCATTTGTAAGTAATTACCCCTACTGTTGGAAACTTATTGTTGGATTCACCAGAAACATGTGAAGATTAACCACTTATTCCAAACATATTAACAAGTTAATTTTAGATTCACCACAAACCATGTCAATGGACCAACTCTTTCTGCTATATGAACCAGCCCAAAACCCATCCCAACTCCACTTCACTCCACTAGTAGTTCATTTGTAAGTAATTACCCCGACTGTTGAAAACTCATTGTTGGATTCACCAGAAACATGTGAAGATTAACCACTTATTCCAAACATATTAACTAGTTAATTTTAGATTCACCACAAACCATGTCAATGGACCAACCTTTCCTGGTATATGAACCATTTTAAATGCTCCTAACAGAAACAAAATATACTAAATAAACCAACGAATGAACCAACAAGCATTCTCCTATTTACCCATCTAATCAACACACAGCCAACAAAAACAAATTTCATGGATTTGTACTCAACAAAAAATGTAACTCACCAAATAGAGAGCATAATACACAGAAAATCACCCAAAATACGCAACATTTCACAGAAATTGCAAGTGCCCATCTCAGAAAACACGAAATATTATGGAAAAAAAGTAGAGGATACTTACCGAAATTATAGAAAATTTACAAAACTCGAATCCCACGTGTGCGTGTGAAAGTCAGAGTGAGGGAAGAGAGTGAGTGATGGTTGAAAATGGGGAAACGAGAATGAGGACACAAGAACAAGAATTAAAATGTTGTGGGTGGGTGTCCTAGTGAGTGAGACAATATCAGAGTAGAGAGAGATGTAACAGAGATGAAAGAAAGAAAGAAAGAAATGAGAAATAGAGAAAAGAAAAGAAAAAAGGGAAAGAATAAATGAAAAACTTATTTTTGAAGCAAAATACGGATAGGCAAAAAAAATAAAAAAAGATAAATATACATACAAAAAATATGGTAGATAGAAATTAAATGTACATTTGTTAAACATATAGCGCAATTGTTTTAGGAAGTAATGTTTGTCACTGTACCTGAAATGTAGGTCCTGCTACTTGTATCTCTGTTCTCTTGTTTGATGAATAACACGAATCTATACTTACAAAACGAAAGAAAAATGAGTTTGACATTTATTAGTAGTGATCGATGAATGAATATCTTTGTCTTTTGTGCAATGTTGAAGAAAAAAAAAAACTCTTAAGATTATGCTGACTATCTCTGCCAAGTATTTTTTTTTTAAACTAAATTTAGCTAGAATTTTAGAAAACATAAATTAAAAGAGAAACAATATTTTAAAAAAATGATATGTATAATTAAATTATAAGAGAATTTAAAAGTTTAAAAAATGAAAAATGCTAATTCACAAAAGTTTCACGTGAATCAGTACTACGGAGCATACGTGTCTTACTCTCTATCTTATTTTCTCTCACCTATTCATGATTTTTCTTTCTCATTCCATGATTGGTTTCCCATCCCATGGTGTGCCACCTTGGTTCATGAACGATTTCACAAAAGTAATTCGTGAAAAATAGTAATATTGTTAAAAAATTAAAAAAAGTTAACAATCTCACATATCATTATTTGAAGAAGAATAAAATAAAAAAAATAAGTGAATCTCTAGTAAAATAACACAAATTTAGAGCACGCTTGTTATAAATAGTTATGGACATAATTAGACATTTGCATTACCTCCAAGCATATTTAGCTTCCATATAGCATTTTTCAAGGAAAATATAGTAATTAGGATAATAATGATTTCAAGCAAGCATTGTTAGATTATTATTAAGTAGAGGGTCGTTCATCATATGTATGTAAAAAAATGTGGTAACAATGGGTAAGAATAAGTGTCGGGTGAGAATAGGTTTTATTATTAATTAATTATAAAATAATTAATACAACAATAATTAAAGACTTTTTCTATTAGTTGAATTAAGTGTAAAATAATTATTTTATAATAATTAATTTTAAATGCTACTATATTCTATTATGAACCTTGTAAAATAATTAATATAATTAAGTTTTGTACTCGTGCGATGCACACAATATGAAACTTAAGATGAAAAACATAAGTAAGAATCCGTGTAATGCATAAGATCATTTTAAAAGTAAAAATAGTATGAAAAGAATAAAACAAAATAAAATTAATTTTAATTGCGGTTTTATAATTTTATATTAAAATTGTAATAGAATATAATTTTATTACAAACTTAAAGTTATTTTCAATATTCAAATACATAGTAAAAATTATTAATAAATTTAAAAGAATTTTGTATCATAATTAAAATGTTTGTATATGATGAGACAATTGTACTGCTAAAATTATTATATTGAGTATTTAAATTCAAATATAATAAGGAAAATTTCAAAATAAAGAAGTGACAATTTCTGCAATCATTTACTGCAACCGTGTATGCTTGTATTATGTAACAAATTTGCATGCAAAATACCTGATATACTTTTTAGTTAAAGAGAATCTTGCACGGAAGCATTATTATATTGATTACATTCCATTTTGCTAGAATCTTATATCTTGTAAGCAAAGCACCATCTTTCATTTTATCAATCCACTAAATCCACTATTTGGCCTTCTTATCCAAAATATGACCCTTATTCCAATTCCCACCAACGCCATTCTCAGTTACATTTTTAAAAGTTAATGCATTTTGCAAGAAAGCCCTTCATTTTTTTTATATATGATTGATACTACAATTTAGTAATCATATATTTATAGGAACATTAAATAATAATGTTTGGAGAAATTAAAGCAATAAGTTAAAACATCTAGTATACACATTCATCTTGAAAAATAAAAGGCATATTAAAAGCCCACCACATTAAAGAGGAAACAACGGTAAAATTCATTTATTCACTTCTAATCAAAACCTACCACACAACCAATTTTGAATGGACAAAGAATCTCAAAAGAGAAACCAAGACAAGCAAGGACCACGTGAATTGAAGCTCCTGGATCTCGCCAATTCTCTACAAATTGGAAACCAAAAACATATTTCATATGTTCCTCATATCTTAGCATCTAATTCGTTTCTATGGGATTTCTGAGGCTGAGCTACAATTTTACATTGTATGTTCCTCCAGATTCCTAGAATGGTATATATGCCAAATATAATGAGTCACCAGGTCGTTGCTTCCTGAACGTCATTTAGAACAAAATCTCTATAGTGGCAAGCAACACAAGCCTGCAAAATTTGAAGCCAGTTATTGGCTTGGAGCCAATCAAGGAATGTCAGAACCTCATGAGCCTTTCCGTAATACCTGTTTATGAATGGAGACTGACAACACAAAAAATGATACTATGTACATCAAATGTGCAAGAAAAATGAACTATGAATGTAATCAACTTACAATGCTTTCACAATCCTAAGAAGAAAGAGAAATTGTATTTCTTTCCATTAGTGAACTTTGGCACCTTCCCTCTTATTATTAGTTTTTTTTTTTCAGTGAAAATCCTCTGGTATTTGGAAGCCACACTAGGTCCCGACGAATCTTAAGTCGAGTCGAGTTAGACACAAATGTATAAAGCTCTTCTAGCACTAGTTTTTTTCATTCACATAATTCGAATTCGAGACCTTGGTTAAGGGGAATAAGGGTTGAACCACTCTTATCATTATTAGTTTATTATACATATATATCTTCAAGTGCATGAACTTAAATTGCTTGTCTGAACAACTAATTTTGTTTGGGACATTTAAAAAAATTAAAATAATAATAAAAAATAAAAAAATAAAATGATCTAACTTTCTTGCAGACCCATTAACTCATAACTTGATCCATTAACCCTTTATCTAGCTCATAACTTATTATTAAACTTATCCTAAACAAACCCTAGCATCCATCATTAAACTCATCATAACCAAACCATGACTTATCATTAAATTCATCTTAAACAAACCCTAGCAGCTATCATTAAACTCATCATAAATAAACTATAACTTATTATTAAACTCATCTTAAACACTAGCTACTATCACTCTTCAAATTCTAATTTTTTTCTATAAAAATCCATAACCTACATGCTTTTAAGACACTTCACCTAAAGCTAACACCTAGCCCCCAAAGAGACTTTTGCATACAACAAACACCCTAACCATATTTTTTATTTCAAGCACCCACCTTTCTCCAACCCCATATTCATCACCTCCATAACCACCCTCTTCCATAACCACCCTCACCTTCACCTCCACTCCATTACCACCTTCATCTTCAACCTTCAACTACACCCTATGATAACAACCCCCATTTACTTGCCATACCTACATATCCACTAAATCACCCTTGTAGCAACCCATCTTCATCACCCACTTCACCATCTTCACCAAACCAACCGCCACAACTCTCTATCCACATCCAAGACACCATCACTCCATGCACCACCACTCTAACCCACCACCACTACAACCCATAACCAGTCACTAGCGCAGCAACTCCACAACCGTGCGCCACCGCGGACCAGACCCAATCGCACGTCACCTCTCCGTCTGCACACTGTGACCTAACTGCATCAACTTATCACCCAATGTCCAATCCGTCTTCCAGCAGCCACCACTATGTCGTCGCCTCCAACCCGCGAACTACTCCGCGCACCAAGCCCTAGCTGATGTCGCAGACCAGCTGTTCCGAGTACCAAATCTAGGATGATGTCGCTGACTCGCGATTCTGCGCACCACTGATCCTAGCTAAAGTCGCAAACTCACCCACCGCGCCTCGCCGACTCGCATTTCGTCGAACCAGAATCGACCCAGATCTGCAAGGTCATGTCGATCTACTGCTTTCTACACTGCTTACACTGTCTTCGCAGCTCGAACCAGGCCCGATCGAATTGCCAACACCAGTGCGCCACCCGACCGACCTTCATCTTCTTCACCTGTTCCATTCTGCAACTATTCCAAACAGAACCCTCTTTTTTTCCTCCTTTTTTCGTAAGCTACTATATTGTTGGGTTTTGTTTTTTTCTTTGTTTTAAAATTCTGTTAGTTTTTTTTTTTTGGAGAAATGGGCTTAGATTAATAGGCTTATTGGGCTGAAAAAAATATAAAAAAATGAAAAAAATACTAAAGAAAATGATAAAAATAAAAGATAAAATAATTGAACCTTTTTTTAGAAGAATAAAATAGAATTAACTGAGTTGTGATAACTTATTAATCATGTAACTTTTATAATCATACGAGTTACGATAACTTGATGACTCTATTTTTTTGAAACATAAAAAAAATCAAATGAATTTTTAAAAAATAAATCTTTTCAAAGTTAAAAATAACCAACTCATAAGAATTTTATAAAGAACGATGTGACTTTGAGTTCCTCATTGCATTCAGGGATACGTAAGAGCGAAATTCCTATTCCGTCAAGCCAAAATTAATTTTTCACAAATTATTTATCTTTTTTAGTTTATCTTTTAAAAAGGGTTAAAACAAATATATTTTTAGATTATCAAATTGTTGCACAATGAGCTTAGGATAACCGTTTTAGGACGAATGTGTTAGAGGTGTTGTGGGGTTAAGTCTCCACCATTCCCTATGCATAATCGACTCCCAAATCCAATCTAGTTTTAAATACTATTTTCTAAGAAATGTTTTCTAATTTTTCCTATTTCAAATAAAATTGGTGACAACTCCTAATAATTAATTTTTCATCGCTCTTGCCGTGATCTCGGTCACGACAGATGGCAACTCCACTATGGACACTTGAGAGTCAAGCTCATATAAGTTGGTTGTGCAAATTATTGTGATCTTTGTATATTTGTTTTATCTTTTATCTTTTTTTTTTGTTTTCTATCTCTCACCTTTAATTGTTTGTTAATTATTTTATTATGCAAATCATATGATAGAGAATTTGTTTTTGAATTTTGTTTTGCATTTGTTTTTGTTTTGCAGGATGCGGGTAGTCCTTAAGGTTATGAAGATTTGTATACTCCATACACCCACCACACCTACACATTTATCACACACATCCGAGTGAGGCCCTATACCCAAGTCTGAGTGCAACTTAAGTTAAGTAGAGATTATGTAGTGATAGCCATTTTGAATGTACATCCTGTTTGGTTATTGCGAAAATCTCATCTAGAGTGTGCTATTTTCACGAATGTCCCACACCTAGTGGTTTACCCACTATTTATGGTTAACATATCGAAGTGGGACTTAGCTCTAGAGGTCTTTAGAATAGTAGAGCTACCCATTGAAAGTTCTCACGAATCAGTAAAGACCCATAGATCCTCAAGATAGAAATCCCCAAGTTTAAGACAATCCCATTAGGACACAAAGGGAGCATGCCTTTCGTTACCTTTTGATTTATCCGTATCAAATGCCTCGTGAGTTATTTAGTCCCTTAATGTGATGAACCATACTTGTGTCCCTATTCATATATATATATATATATATATATATATATATATATATATATATATAAGGTTTTTCCCAAAAGAGGAGACAAATCACTATTAAAGGACCAACAACCCACTCACTCATTATTGCATTATAAATCATCATACTTCATACCACATTTATCTGAAAACCATGCATTGATAATTATTCATTCCTAGGTTTGTTGGATAACCATTTGAAACTAAGTGCCTAAGCACTAGTAGTAAGTGTAACATCCCGGGACTGCCTGCCGGATTGACGAGTGTCTCCACAAATCAACACGGGTCTTTTCAGCGTGCTTTGTCCTCACTCACACGCATCCTAGGAAACTTCCCAGGAGGTCATCCATCCCACAATTGCTCCAAGTCAAGCACGCTTAACAATGGAGTTCTTATGTTCTAGGCTCCCGAAAAGAAGTTGTAACTTATTGATATGGTTACGCCTAATCAATTCCTTTAAGTCATCCTCAACTATACAGTCTCATACCTGCATAGTCTCTGAATCCCTCTCATTCCGGTGCATATTCAATTCATTCATGAGACATTTCGCTTAGAAGCATGCCAAGAGCCGCTCTTTGTACATGCCTCTCATGCACCGGCATCCACTCCCCGCCCTCATCAACCCCGAGACACCACATGCCCACCAGCTTCCGCTTGGTTCGTCCCCGAACCACATCGTACTGGGAGAGGTCCCGTCTCTGATACCATCTGTAACATCCCGGGACTGCCTGCCGGATTGACGAGTGTCTCCACAAACCAACACGGGTCTTTTCAGCGTGCTTTGTCCTCACTCACACGCATCCTAGGAAACTTCCTAGGAGATCACCCATCCCACAATTGCTCCAAGTCAAGCACGCTTAACAATGGAGTTCTTATGTTTTAGGCTCCCGAAAAGAAGTTGCAACTTGTTGATATGGTTACGCCTAATCAATTCCTTTAAGCCATCCTCAACTATACAGTCTCTGAATCCTTCTCATTCCGGTGCGTATTCAGTTCATTCATGGGACCCTTTGCTTAGAAGCATGCCAGGAGCCGCTCCTTGTACGTGCCTCTCATGCACCAGCGTCCACTCCCCGCCCTCATCAACCCCGGGACACCACAGTAAGTATCTTTGATTAATAATAGAAAGTGTCGTGGGATCATATCACAAGGATGCAATTTCGAAAAGGACCCTACAACTTAAGGCCAAGAAAGTTGACACAGAGAGCTTGGTGAGTTTGGGTTGAATGTTGAAAAAGACACAACGTCTGACTTTCACTGCAAGATATGAGAGGATCGTGAATTTATTAGAAGTGGATGTGCAAGTAGAAGCCATCACTGCACTAGCCCAATACTATGACCCACCATTACGTTGTTTCACGTTTCAAGATTTTCAGCTACCCCCCACTTTAGAGGAGTTCGAGTAGATCTTAGGCTTACCTTTGGAAAAGGAAAAGCCAGATCAATATATGGGCTACTATGCATCCATGCCAACCATATCAGATGTCTTAAAGATTCATGTAAAAGATCTGCAGATGGCAAAACAAAATAGGAAAGGAATAGAGAGGTTTCCAAGAAAATATTTAGAAGAGCACATGTGTTATCTGGTCGAGGTTGAAGACTAGAGTACCTTTATAGATGTGCTAGCCTTTACCATTTATGGCAGCATCCTCTTCCCGAATAATGAAGACTTTGTAGATTTTACAGCAATTGATGTCTTCCTTGCTTAAAGAAATGATGTCATAAATCTTGTCCAAGCCATTCTTGCTGATGTTTATTACACTTTGAATTGCTGCCATGAAAAGAAGGGTAAGTGGATCTTATGCTGTCTACCGATGCTATTTGTATAGCTCACGACTCACATGTTCAAGAGAGGCTACGAAGAACCATGTCCCATTACAAATCTCAAGATGTTTTAGTTGAAGACCATGAACGGTCGAAGAATTGGCCAAGCTTGTGGAGAGGAATATTGTATGGTACCCATGGTGGAAAGAAGGGCAAACTGTGGTTTATCAGTGTAAAGGCTTTCCTAATGTTCTTCTCATAGGTACTCGTGGGTGCATTAACTACAACCCTGCTTTAGCATTGCGACAACTTGGTTATCCCATGAGGGAACCACCCTTGGAATTAGAAACCACTCCCTTTATTTACGACATAGAAATGAAGTGTACTAAGACACTCAAGAAGGTCTGAGATGCTTGGAAGAAAATCGTCAAAAAGGGTAGAGAGCTGGGAGTCAGAAGCTGTGGAGTCATAGAAAGTTACCAGCAGTGGGTCAATAACCAGGCTCAGGAAGTCAAGTTACCCTTCAAAATTTCAGTAGCCTCTGCAGTTAGTAAATCTCTGCCTCCGATTTCGATAGAAGATGAAAAAATAAAAGAAAAGCTAGCAGAAGCCAATGAATAAAAAAAGAAATTAGAAGTAGAGTAAGAAAAGACTCGCCAAGCATATGCAATTTTAAAGCATGAAAATTTTGAGAAAAGCCACGTTCTTGAAAGAGCTAACAAGAGGCAAAAGACAGAACAAGATCGTATGTTAAGGATTGAAAAATGTTTGGAAGCTACAAACAAGGAACTAGAACTCCAAGGTCAAGAAAGAGATAGGGCTCTGACTGAAAATCAACAACTTAAAGTGCTACTCATAAATGCCAAAGCAACACAAAATAGCGCTCTTCAACAGGTTAATAGTATGAGACAACAAATAAAAATGGTGTCAGTAAGATATGAAGAACATAATCAAAATTGAGAGGTTGCACATTGATAAGGCGATTATGGGGTATGAAGCAGAGTTACAACAGGGACAAGAAGACTTGCAAAAGCTGATAGATCAGGTAAAACAATATGACAAGGACATCAGTGAATGGAAAGGAGAAGTCAACTTTTGGATGGAGCACTTTGCGAAACTAGCATGTCTAGCCAACATGGCAATTGCAGACATTCCATATTATTGAAAGATGGTTGATAAGATGGTCAATCCTTTTAAAACACCAGCAACGATTAATGATTTCATTGAGTATTGCAAGAAACTTATTGGACAAATGAAGTAGATGATCAAGGTGCACTCGATTGAGAATGATGAATTAGACTACAAAATGATGTATTTCAAACAAGGTGAAAATGATGTACTCCTCTCAAATGATGTTGATGATTTTTTTTCAAATGAATACAGTATGCCTTTTGTTTTTCTAATCCCATGTTTTACTTGAGACCCAATACTTTTGAACGAGACATTCTAAGAATTAGTCATGGCAAAAAAAAGATCAAAGATACTCACTCAAGTCCACTCGACACAAACTAATAATGGTTCTCTAACAAATCAATAATAATCATGGTTATTTTTAATAGATTGTAATTTGACTGTTTATACAAGATTTGGAACCATTGTGCGAATAGAGAAAGAAAACACCAATCAAACCTGAGTTTACAACACAAGGGTTTGAACAAACCTTGTAGTGATGGCAGCCAAAAATGAAGGAAGAAATCTGAGTATGGAAGTAGATGAGGTGAAAGGAAGGATGGATGAAATGATAGAGTCTCAAAGAAAAATAAGGAAATGTTGTCGGCCATGAGGGAGACCCTCACTTTGATTGGGGTAGCCGAAGGTATAGGAGTAACTGGGGCACATTCGCACCTGCCAAATATCACTTCCATGAGGAAAAACCCTAGGGTCACCACTGAGATGCCTTTTGTTGGAGGAACCTCAAATGCTGCATCGCTAGTGATTCCTATCAGAGAAGGGTATTGTTCATTGGAATGTACTCGAAATGAGATTCATAGTAACGCCGAGTTCATATGGGAACATCCGCATATGTCAATCCCGATGTCAACGAGATTTTCTACTGGGACTGGCCATGCAGCCATTTAAAATGATAAGATGAAAGAAGAATGGTTAGAAAAGATGGAAGAACAAATCAAAACAATCATGGGTCCTAGCACCTATGGTCCCCTTGGGATAGAAAAGTTGTGCCCTACTGCTATTATCATTCCAAAGGACTTTAAGGTTCCAAAATTCAACAAATATGATGGGAGCACAAATCATTTTTTCTACCTCAAAACATACATTACCAAAATGTCAATTTGGCCAGCGTCTTTCATGAAAGCTTGACTGGGCTTGCTTTGGAATGGTGTATCTAACAAGACCTTTTCCAAAATCTCTTCTTGGGATGATTGGACAAACCTGTTTATGGGACAGTATCGATTCAACATGGATACAACCCCAACTCGGGAGCAGTTGGGAACACTGCAAAAGAAAAATGAGGAAACCTTCAAGAAGTATGCCCAGAGGTGGAGAGCTCTAGCAGCATAAGTGCAACCACCATTGACTTTGACAAAAATGTGCTCATATTTCTTAGGGACCTTAGGGGTTGCTTATATTGGGACAATGACGAGTGCTACTTATCGAGACTTTACTAAATTAATTGCTGTCGGAGAGAGGATTAAAATTCTAGTAAAGGCTGACAAATTGTTAACTGGCAATAATAAAAGTGGTTTCAAGAAAAGATTTCCCCATAAGAAAAAGGAGCTGGAAGTGAGTTACGTGCAAAACCTATAACCTTTACAACCTCGCTATTCACCGTCTTACCCTGCCTACTGAGCCTCTCCATATAACCTAAGCACTTACCCTTCTTACCGCTCCACCTATAAATACATCTCAAATCCCACAATTCCAAATCAACAATGTTTCCATACTATAACTATATAACCCAACTCGCCCAACCTATACCTGATATCCACCTGTACCTCCCCAAAATTACCCAAATCACCTATAACATCGGCCAAACCTCCAAAATCAAGGTCGCTTCTGTCCCCAAAACCTACCTCCTTTCCCAAGATTGTCCATTTCAAACGCAGACTTATTTCAAAGATTGTTTGATACTCACCTCATCTTGGGAAATCCTGTACATCCCCTAGAACCACCATTCCCAACATGGTATAACCCGAATTTGACTTGCAAATACCACATGGACATCCCAGGGCATTCAATTGAAGATTGATATTCAAGAGGAGGCTAGACCTAGTATTGTCAGCAAGCCAATTCCTAATCATAGTTGAAGGAATTTGGTAAATACTTTAGAAATGGAAGGATCACTTATAAGAAAGGTCATGAGCTTGCGTACGTCGATGGCTGAAATATTCAAGGGTTGAAGAAAACAGGTTATAGTATTACTGCACCAGCTGCCACGATGAAAGAAGAAGAAAAGCACGATGACGAGGCAAGTTGTGCTTATCATTGTAGGGGAATTGAACATGATATTGAGAATTATTGGGACTATAAGATTCGGATCCAAGGATTACTCACTTTAGGAGTAGTACAAGCTAGAAAAGGGGTAGCTTCCTCTGAAAAAGTCAATGTGGTTGAAAGCTTTATGCTCAAGGTGCCACCTCTCAACCAAGCTTTGATGCCGGTGAAAGTAATAGTGACGGTTAAGAAGCCAACACCATTTGCTTACAGTGATACTCACACAATGCCATAGAATTATGAAACCAAGGTAGAGACAAAGGGACTCGGGGAAGAGACTTCGAGGCCCCAAGTTGTTGAAATACATCAAGAGAAAAAGTTAGTGACTAATAAGTTAGAGTAGGAGGAATTACAGTTAGTGAGTCGATGTTATAGCCTCGGAGAAGTAGAGAAAAGGAAAAAATGTTAAAGAAGGGAGTAAGGAGGAAAGCTCAAGAGAAGAGGGGAAAGGAAAAAAAGAAGATGAAGAATTCTTGAAGATCTTGAAATAAAGTGAATATGATATGCTAGAACAGTTGAAGAAGACTCCAGCCAGAATATCTCTATTGTCACTCGTCTTGACATCTGAGTTGCATAAGAAAGCATTATTAAGAGTTCTGAATGAGGCCTATATCAAACTTAATGTTACCTTTGGAAATGTTGTCAATATGATGGATCTAGTGAAGCATGTCAATATAATCATATTTACTGAAGAAGAGATCACCTTTCGGTTTGAGAAAAATCCACGGGTCATACATATAACCCTCAAATGTAAAATGTATATAGTTGCAAAGGTTTTGATTGATGGGGGGTCTACACTGAATATCCTAACCAAGTCGACTCTAACCTCATTGTCAATAAGTGATGATGAACTGTCCCCATGAGAAATGGTGGTGCGAGCCTTTGATGGAAATAGGAGAGGCATTTTGGGAGAGATGACGTTGCTGCTAGAGATTAGTCGAAGTAATTTTTAGGTGTTGTTCCAAGTTATGGATAAGTTATGGATATTGAGCCTAGTTACACTATGCTCCTGGGGAGACCATGGATCCACGCTGCTAGTGTTGTTCCTTCCACCTTGCATCAGAATGTTAAATACATTAAAAATGGGTCGATCATTATCATATATAGAGAGGAAGAAATTATGTTGTCAAAACCAATTTCAGTGCCATATGTGGAGAGTGCAGAGAAAGATAAGGAGAATTTATGACATATTTTTGAAATAGTTGAGACCGAGCTTGGTAGGAATAAATCCTCGATACAAAGTGTGAATCAGGTGGTGACACATATTATGACTAATAGTGGATACCAGGAAGGAAAAGGCTTGGGCTCACAACTACAAGGCACTCAGTCACTAATGTCATTCCAGAAAAGTTGGACAAGTTTGGTTGGGGTATGAAGCATCTCTGGAAGAAAGAATATGGAGCATGACTCTGGAAAAAAAAGAATGATAAGGGAAAAATGAAGTACATTCCTCACCTAAGGGAAACATTCCCTACACCAGCCAAGATAATCATACCTAAAGAAGTCATTCATCCCTGACACCATCTCACTATTAATGCATTGCATAAAGAAGGCCTAGAAGAGTATAAATCAATCTGTCTTTTTACTGATGAGGAGTCTGATGTGTGTGAAACAACATCATATTTTGTTCATGTGTTTGCATGCATTTTTATACATTCTAGGCATTTTAGTTTTCCTTTTTGTTTGTTTTTCCCTTTAGTTCGGATAACTGCGGTGTTTTTGGTGTTGTTGTGCAGGATTGGTGCTTAATTGGCCTTGAAATGGATGGAAAGCTTGCACAATTGAAGTTGGAGCTTAAAGGGTAGTAGTTTGGGACAAAAAGCTCATTCTAGAGAGTTCCACGGCCTGCCCGTGGCCTGAACCACGGCCATGGATCGAGCAGCTATGTGAAAAAGCAAAAGGGGAAGTCCAGAGACAACCACGGCCGTGGTTGAGAGTCTGGTTGAGAACTCTAAGTCTAGAACTGACCACGGCCTGGCCGTGGTACCCACCACGGCCGTGGTTCGGTGTGCGTGTCAGATTTTTAAGTCCGTTTTTCTCTTTTCTGATGGGCTTGAACCAGTTTTAACCCATGGGGTATATATAGATGTTCTGAAGACAACATTAGGGTTCGAATTTGGTTTGGAAGGAGGCACATTGGAGGCTCTTGATCTTCAACTTCCTCTCTTCTCTCTAGGATTACGGGTTTGGATGTTCTTGGAACTTGATTTCTGGTTTCTTCTTCTCCATGTCTGAGTAGTTCCTTTTGTTTCTAGGATTGGGCAATGCCCTTTGATACATTGATGATGATTAATTGATATTGTTTACCCCTTTTATTAATCTTGAATGTTGTTGATTCAATCCTTATTGCGATTATTCATGTGAATTTGCTGGCCACTTATTTGCATCTCATAGATATCTAGGGACGCACTGAAAGGTGAACCTAGGTGTTGGAACTATAAGAATTGAACTTAAGGTTTAAATCACGAGAGTAAGTTTAGCCTTTCGAGGATTAATGAATTACCAAAAAGCGTAATGGGTTCAATTTAAATTCAATTACCACGAGAGTAGGAATTGGTTTAATTGGGCACGATTCTTGTATCTTGAAAGGGAACATTAACTAATTTAGGGTAATTCACCTTCAATTGAATTTCAAGTGTTAATAAGAGGATTGTCAATTAGGAGTCTTGTATCATTGTGGTTAACCCCAATCCTGGAAGCTTTCTTGAATCAAATCTTTTCCTTAACAATTTCTCGTTTTTGATCTCAACCTTGCATTTTAATTTTTATTTATTTAACTGTTTGGTTACTACGTTCTTATCACTCCACAATTACATTCCTTTTGTTTAATTTAATTGAATTAATTAATTAATTGGTAGTCATAGACATAGTCCCTGTGGATTCGATCTTTTTATTACTTGACGACAAAACCGTACACTTGTGGATTTCACCCCAACCAAGTTTTTGGCGCTGTTGCCGGGGACTGTGTTCTTCTTGAATATCAGTTAAATTTTTAATTTAATTATTTTAAACCTTTTTACTACTTTCTTGTTTTCTCTTTGAGTGTCTACAGGTAATTCTCTTGTTTATGCGAAGAACTAGATGTTTTGGGACTCTTGTAGAAGCCGATCCTGAAATTGAAAGAACCCTTCGCGAGAAGAGAAGACAACAAAGCCAAAGAGCAAGAGATAGACTTGAGCCAACGCTTGTCATGGCTGCACCTGCTGATAATAGACCTCTTAAAGAGTATGCAGCCCCTAATGCTCGGGGTTTGCGTTCTGGAATTGCTCGGTCAGATATTGAAGCTAGACAGTTCACCATACCACCTGCTTTACTCACCATGATAAGGAAAAACCAGTTTGGAGGATTGTCATCAGAGGACCCAAACGATCATGTGGATATGTTCTTGGAATTCTGTGAGACCCTCAAGATTGAAGGTGCCTCTGTTGATGCTATTCGCCTTCGCCTATTTCCATTATCATTGAGAGATAGAGCTAGGGCTTGGTTGAGGTCAATTCCCGCTGAGACCATCACTTCTTGGGACCAATTGGAGCAAACTTTCTTGAACAAATTCTTTCCACCATCCAAGACTGCTCATCTGAGGACCCAAATCACAAGCTTTGTTCGAAAGATGGTGAATCATTGTCGGAAGCTTGGGATAGATATAAGGCTTTGCTTTGGAAGCCCCCCACACCATGGGTTAGAAAAATGGTTGATTGTCCACACCTTCTATAATGGGCTAGAATATTCTTCGAAGGTGTCTCTAGACTCCGCACCGGTAGAGCTTTGATGAATAGAAGACCGACGAAGCCTATGAGATCATTGAGAGTGTTGCCACAAATCATCACCAATGGGAAAATGAAAGACGTAATAACCCGAGAAAACTCTCGGGAGGTAAGTTTGAGGTAGACGGAGTTGATTTAATTATGTCAAAATCTGATTCTTTGAATAAACATTTTGACATGCTTGAAAAGGCTCATGTAAATGCCATAGGTGCCTCTAACAATTTTTGTGAGATTTGTGGAGCACAGGGACACATAGGTGTTGAATGCCAAGTTGGAATTGGCTCCTCACAAGGTGCACCGGTGGAGTAAGTGGTATCATGCCACAACTTCTATGACTTCAACCAAAAGGGGAGGAATGATCCATATTCTCAAACTTACAACCCCGGTTGGAAGTCACATCCCAACTTCTCCTACCGGAATAGTCAACACCAAGCAGGGCAAGGTAGTGGTAAACCCTCTTCTGGACTCCAACAGGTACAAAACTCTAAACTTGAGTCTCTTCTTGAGAATTTTGTTGAGAGTCAAGCTAAGCAAAATGAGGAGTTTAGGCAACATGGGCAAGTTGTGGTGAGGCCATTAGAGAGTTGTCATCTAAAGTTGAAAATTTGGCCATTCATAATAAATTGTTAGAAACTCAGTTGCCCAACTTGCGGGCACTTCACATAGGCAACAAGGTAAATTTCTGGTCACCTGAAATGAATCCAGGTAATGAACACTTGCATGTCCGTTAGTTTGAGAAGTGGTAAGAACCTAGAGGATCCCAAGGATAAGGAGGTTAGTGACAAAGATGAGGGGAATGAAGAAAAGACACTAAGACACAACCCTTAGAGGAAGAGGAAATTAATGAAAAGGTGTCTAAGTATGTACCCCCTGAACCATACCAACCCCCAGTGCCATTCCCTCAAAGATTGGCTAAGGCCAAGCTAGATATGCAATTTGGGAGGTTCCTAGAGGTCCTTAAGAAATTGTACATTAATGTACCCTTCACTGAGGCGTTGAAACAAATGCCTACCTATGCTAAGTTTCTTAAGGACATTTTGTCTAATAAGAGAAAGCTTGATGAATATGAGACCGTAGCTTTAACTGAGGAGTGTAGTGCTTTAATTCAAAATAAATTGCCTCCTAAGCTAAAAGATCCAGGTAGCTTCTCTATTCTTTGCTTGATTGGTAACACAAATTTTAATAAAGCTCTGTGTGACTCAGGGGCTAGTGTCAGTCTTATGCCCCTTTCTGTGTGTAAGAAGTTGGAGGTGGGTGAGTTGAAACCCACAACTATTTCACTCTAGTTGGCGGATCGGTCCGTCAAGTACCCCGTTGGCATCTTGGAAGATGCTCCTATTAGAGTGGGTAAGTTTTTTATACCTATTGATTTTGTTGTGCTTGACATGGAAGAAGATGCTAAATTGCGCTCATACTTGGGCGACCATTCCTCGCCAGTGGAAGGGCAATTATTGATGTCCACGAAGGGAAATTGACTTTGCGATTGAATAATGAGGAAGTAGTTTTTAATGTTTTCAATTCTGAAAAAAATCTTAATTCCTCTAATTCATGTAATCGCATAGATGCTACTGATAATGTGGACAGAGTTGTACTTTCAGATATGCAGGAATCTGTGACTCATGCTGTATTAGAGGAGACCTTGCCCAAGGTTGCTTCCAAGTTCGAGAAGGTCAAGCCCTGCAAGAAAGGACCAAGGAAGCGGGATGACAAATGTGTCAAGAAGCGTGAATTTAAACCAGGGGATAAAGTTCTTGTTGATAACTCGCTTCTACATTTCTGTCCAGGTAAGTTTTGGTCGAAGTGGTCTGGACCATATGAGATTGTTCGAGTCTTATCCTATGGTGTGCTTGAGGTGAAGATAGAAGGCCAGAAGACATTTCTAATAAACGGCCGAGAGAGTGCAACACTATGAAGATGGAGTGGGGACTGAGTACCACTCTATTGACATCACCCGAGCATAGAACAAACTCACACCAAGCTAATGACTATAACTTAGCGCTTCTTGGGAGGCAACCCAACATTCTATCTCTTTTCCTTTATTTTCTTATTTTTATTGATTAACACTTTTTTATTTTTTTTTTTTTCTTAGTTAGCTATTGTTGAGTCGGCTTTGGTGCCTCCCTGAGTTCGGAGCCTTTGTAGGGGGATGTATATAGCTGTTAGCCACAAAAAAAAATAGAGTTTTAGACCGAATGTTCGAGTTCATGGCTACACGTCTCCTTTTTCCACCACCGCAGTGAGTTCTTTTCATTTATTCCTTCCATAGTTTTAGATTTTTACATTGGGGACAATGTAAGGTCTAAGCTTTGGGGTATTTATTTTTCATTTTTATTTTTATCTTCATTATCATGCATTCCCATATCTCATTTTGCATTGTATTTTCTTGTTGCATTTTCACATCATCTTATATTTCTGCTTTTTGGTTGAACCTTGTCCCCCTCTCTTTTGGGGATTTTGAGATGATAATTGATTTGGAACTCAATTTATTGATTCTTGTGGTAGGCAACAGGCATTGTCTTTAATTGATAGTGGAGGTGATTTCTTGATAGTTGATAATTAGCATATGTTCTCTGAATTTGTGTTTCTCATTGATTTCTGAACCTCTAAAAGTGAGTTTTGAGCCTGTATGGGATTTATGCACTATATGATTTTTCATCCCATTCTTTGTGTTGAGTGAATATTCCTCATTGATTTTGTGCTCTAGAACTTGATTTGAAACCGTTTTGAGGAAAAATTTTTGTGTGCATGCTTGAATGTGATTAAGGCATCTTAGGTATTTTTCTGGCCCTCTGAAATTGTTTCACTTTCATCCACTAGTTGCCCATTTTGAGCCTAATGTATAATTATTTATTCTTGATGTCTATGATAATACATTATCGGTGATCATTTAGAATATTGAATGGAGCAAATTGAGTTTGAATGTTGTATTGGGAATCATGTGTTTTGAAAATGAAGTCTCTCCCATTTGAAAAAAAATGATGAGAAAAAAGGGGAAAGAAAATGAAAGAAAAGCATGAGATGAAAGCTTGAAAAGAAAGGAAGAAAATGTGGAATTATGCCTTGATTGAAAAATGTCTTTGCTCCATGTATGTTCTATTGGGTTTCTTGTGCTTGTTGAAAATGTTGTTAGCCCTTTGTGCATTCCTTCCTTTCTTTATCCTTCCTGACATCATTCCTATGGCCCCATTATATCCCTTGAAAGACCTTTTGATTCTTGCATTCATGCTGATTATTAGTGGAAATTTGGTTTCTTATCAAGCTTATGGAAGTGCATTTTCTTTGAGGAATATTGAGCGCATTGTCTTCATCCTTAAACACTTTGAGTGTGTTAGTTGAGTGATCCTAATTTAGTGAGGAGCATGATTTCTGAGAACTTTAGCCTCTAATTAGACTTGATTTTGATTACCTCTCTAATTCTTGGTTTGTCTTTACCTATTGCTTGGTTAGATGTTTTCTCGGGTTCCTCATTCATTATTATCTCATAATCCCATTTCTTAGTTGGTCTTAGTTATTGCTTGGGGACAAGCAAAATCTTAAGCTTGGGGGTATTTTGATGTGTGTGAAACAACATCATATTTTGTTCATGTGTTTGCATGCATTTTTATACATTCTAGGCATTTTAGTTTCCCTTTTTGTTTGTTTTTCCCTTTAGTTCGGATAACTGCGGTGTTTTTGGTGTTGTTGTGCAGGATTGGTGCTTAATTGGCCTTGAAATGGATGGAAAGCTTGCACAATTGAAATTGGAGCTTAAAGGGTAGCAGTTTGGGACAAAAAGCTCATTCCAGAGAGTTCCACGGCCTGCCCGTGGCCTGAACCACGACCATGGATCAAGCAGCTACGTGAAAAAGCAAAAGGGGAAGTCCAGAGACAACCACGGCCTGGCCGTGGTGGCCACCACGGCCGTGGTTGAGAGTCTGGTTGAGAACTCTAAGTCCAGAACTAACCACGGCCTGGCCGTGGTACCCACCACGGCCGTGGTTCGGTGTGCGTGTCGGATTTTAACTCCGTTTTTCTCTTTTCTAATGGGCTTGAACCAGTTTTAACTCATGGGGTATATATAGATGTTCTGAAGACAACATTAGGGTTCGAATTTGGTTTGGAAGGAGGCACATTGGAGGCTCTTGATCTTCATCTTCCTCTCTTCTCTCTAGGATTACGGGTTTGGATGTTCTTGGAACTTGATTTCTGGTTTCTTCTTCTCCATGTCTGAGTAGTTCCTTTTGTTTCTAGGATTGGGCAATGCCCTTTGATACATTGATGATGATTAATTGATATTGTTTACCCCTTTTATTAATCTTGAATGTTGTTGATTCAATCCTTATTGCGATTATTCATGTGAATTTGCTGGCCACTTATTTGCATCTCATAGATATCTAGGGACGTACTGAAAGGTGAACCTAGGTGTTGGAACTATAAGAATTGAACTTAAGGTTTAAATCACGAGAGTAGATTTAGCCTTTCGAGGATTAATGAATTACCAAAAAGCGTAATGGGTTCAATTTAGATTTAATTACCACGAGAGTAGGAATTGGTTTAATTGGGCACGGTTCTTGTATCTTGAACGGGAACATTAACTAATTTAGGGTAATTCACCTTCAATTGAATTTCAAGTGTTAATAAGAAGATTGTCAATTAGGAGTCTTGTATCATTGTGGTTAACCCCAATCCTGGAAGCTTTCTTGAATTTGAAATCTTTTCCTTAACAATTTCTATTTTTGATCTCAACCTTGCATTTTAATTTTTATTTATTTAACTGTTTGGTTACTACGTTCTTATCACTCCACAATTACATTCCTTTTGTTTAATTTAATTGAATTAATTAATTAATTAGTATTCATAGACATAATCCCTGTGGATTCGATCTTTTTATTACTTGACGACGAAACCGTACACTTGCGGATTTCACCCCAACTAGAGCCACTGAAGAACTAGCAATCCGAACTAATGATTGATGTTATTGTTTCAAAGTAATTGTCTAGTCATACTGTAACAAGCAGATATTTGAGACTAGCTATGTTGTAAGCTTATGTTTATGTTATTTGAGACATTAACTAAATAAAGTTCCGTGTTTATTCAACATTTCTTCTTGTCACACTTTTGGCTTATCTTTTTCCATTTACCATTTTTTTTCGTGTCTGTAAAATATCTTGTTCTTGCTTTATCATTTTTACTCTATTTTACTTTTCCAACTCCACACAAATTACTTTCCATGGATTTGAGTCTTGTAGAAAGTTTGCCTCATAAAAGGGAGCTCAAAAACTCATCAATTGATTTCCCTCTAATGTTTGATTTTGAAGACTCTGGATCTAGTGAAGAAGAAGTTGTCCAAAAAATTGAAAAATTATTAGAATACTTAGAGAGAGAATTTGGTGTGAATAATGAGGTAGTAGAAGTAATTAACATGGGGACTGAAGAAGACAAGAAGGAGTTGAAAATAGTAGATAATCCTGAGTGTACAGAAATGATGTCGCTACTTAAAGAATATCTTGATGTGTTTGCATGATCTTACAAATATATGTCTGTATTAGACCCTGAGATAACGTCATATAAAATCCAATTATACCTAGATGCAGAAGCGGAAAGGCAAAAGTTGAGAGAATGCATCCTGATATGTCACTAAAGATCAAGGAAGAAGTGACTAAGCAATTAGAAGCCGAATTTTTAGAGGTGTCAAGACACCCGGAATGGGTAGTGAATATTGTGCTAGTACCTAAGAATGATGGGAAGGTCAGGATATGTGTGGATTATAGGGATCTAAATAAGGCCAGTCCAAAGGACGATTTTTTGCTCCTTCATATTGATGTTCTTGTTGACAATATAATAGGAAATCACATGTTTATGGATGGGTATTATATGTACGATAAGATCCCTATAGATGTTAATGACAAAGAAAAGATGACTTTTATTACCCCATTGGGAAACTTTTTGTTACACAATAATGTCCTTTGGATTGAAGAATGTTGGGGCTACATATCAACATGCTATGGTTGCATTATTCGATGATATAATGCATTAAGAAATTGAGGTTTATGTAGATGGCATGGTGGCCAAATCTAAAAAGCCATGTAGCAGTCTTGTGGAGGTTTTTTGAAAGACTCAGAAAGTATAAGTTTAGACTCAATCTTACTAAATGTGTCTTTGGAGCATCTACTGGAAAATAACTTGGGTTCATTGTTAGCAGAAAAAGAATAAAGGTGGATCCAGATAAGGCGAAAGTAATACAAGAGAAGCCTCCTTTTAAGATGGAACGTGAAGTGAAAAGTTTTCTCGAAAGACTTAATTACATTGTTAGATTCATTGCTAACTTGACTAGCACCTATAAGCCTATATTCAAGTTATTGAAAAGGCATCAGTTGGGTGGATGAGATAAAGAATGTCAAGGAGCTTTTGACAAGATAAAGGCTTATTTAATGAATCCTCCTATGTTGTTACTCCCTACATCGGGTCATCCTTTGATATTGTACCTAACAGCACTTCTAACCTCAATGGGAGCAATGCTGGGGCAACATAATGAATTGGGAAAGAAAGAGCAGGCAATTTATTATCTGAGTAAGAAGTTTAATGATTGCGAAGCCCATTACATGACAATTGAGAAAACTTGTTGCACTCTAGTAAGGACCTCAAAATAGTTAAGGCAGTACATGCTATATTATACCACTTGGTTGATCTCTCAAATGGACCCTTTGAAGTACAAATTTGAAAGCCTCATGTTTTATTAAGAGTTTCGAAATGATAAGTGATGTTATCAGAATTTGACATCAAGTACATGACTCGAAAATTCATCAAAGGAAGTGCAACTGCTGATCATTTAGCTGAAAACCCTCTTGAGGGTGGACAACTAATAACATTTGAGTTCCCTGATGGAGAAATATTGACAGTGGAAGAAGAAGGAGAAGGTGAGGATGATCCCATTTGGAAGATGTATTTTGATGGAGCAGTCAACATGTATAGTAGTGACATAAGATTCGTGGTTACTTCACCAACTAGAAAATAATACCTAGTCGTTATCAAGCTAGATTTTGAATGTACCAATAATGTTACAGAATATGAGGCCTGTGCTAGTGGTTTACATGTTGCAATCGACTTGAGGATCAACCAGCTAAAAGTATTCAGATATTCAACACTCATCATTTATCAGGTGAACGGTGAATGGCAAACTAAAGACCCAAAGTTGGTGTCCTATCAAAAGTATTTGACCCAGTTGATTGAGAAGTTTGAAGAGGTGACCTTCTCCCATTTGACTCAAGACAGGAATCAGTTTGCAGATGCCTTGTCCACTTTGGCTGTAATGATCATGTTGGATATTCATAATAATGTCTAACCCATCTAAGTGAAGACACACAGTGAATCTGCATATTGTGCTAATGTGGAAGACGAGCCATATGGTAAACCTTAGTATCATGACATCAAGTAATACATTCAGCATAGAGAATGCCCAACTGGGGCAAATGAGGTGAATAAGAAGACTATCCATCCATTGGCAATAACCTTTTTCTTGAACGAGGAGGTTCTGTACAAAAGAAGTCATGATGACACCTTGCTTAGATGTGTGGATGCTCATGAAGCTTGTATAATCATGATTAAAGTCCATGAAAGAATCTGTGGAACTCATGTTAATGGTCATATGATGGCATGAAAAATTCTAAGAAGTGGTTATTATAGGTCCACTATGAAAACAGACTACATAGAATATGTTTGTAAATGCCAAAAATGTCAGATATATGCAGATCGAGTTAACACACCTCCATTCCCCTTGCACAATTTGGTATCTCCATGGCCTTTCTCGTTATGGGAAATAGATATCATCAGACCCATTAAACCCAAAGCTTCTAACAGTTATCGCTTCATTTTGGTGGTAATTGACTATTTCACCAAGTGGATAGAAACTTCCTCGTATGTCAATATCACTCAAAAGTATTTTAGAAATTCCTTAAAAGGGACATTGACTGCAGATATGGAATTCCAGAAAGGATAATCACATATAATGCTATTAATCTCAATGGCACTGAGATTCAGAAGTTTTGTGAAAATTTCAAAATCAAGCATAATAATTCAGCTCATTATAGACCTCAAATGAATGGTGCAGTTAAAGCAGCAAATAAGAATGCCAAGAAAATTATTGCTAAGATGGTAGTGAATTACAAATATTGGCATGAAATGTTACCCTATGTTTTGCACACGTATCGTACCAATATACGATCGAGCACTGAGGCAACATATTTCTCTTTGGTGTATGGGATAGAGGTTATCTCTCCCACAGAAATTGAGATTCTTTCTCTAAGGGTTTTGATGGAAGCAGAGTTGGAGGAATCCGAATAAGTGAAGACTCGGTATGACCAGTTGAATAAAATAAAAGAGAAAAGGCTAGCAGTTATTTATCATGGACAATTGTATCAAAGCAGAATCACCAGAGCCTTTAACAAGAAAGTTCATCCTAGAAAATTTTGTTCAGGAAATTTGGTTTTGAAAAAGATCATTCCTAATCAAGAAGATGCTAGAGGAAAATATGCTATGAGTTATGAAGGCCCTTACATAGTCAAGCAGGCATTTTCAGGAGGGGTATTAATTTTGCAGAATATGGATAGAGAAGAATTGTCAAGGCCCCTAAACACTGATGTTGTTAAGAGATTTTATGCCTAAAGAAAAGCTCGTTAGGTTGAAAACCTGAAAGGGTGGCATAAGCAAAAGTTAGAGCAATAAATAAATAAATTAAAAAAAGCACATTAGGTTGAAAATCGAAAAGGACAGCCTATGCAAAAGTTAGGGCAAATAAATAAGCAAAAATCTCAAAGAAAGATGGCCTGAAACTCCTCGAAGGATTCACCAAACTGGGGCAATTTTATCTACATTCAATTGGCTACACAGGGGCAATTTTGTTTGCATTCAATTGGCTATACTAAGGCAAAGTTTATGAAGGATTAAAGAAAAGATGTGTTGAAGAAAGTAGCAACAAAGACAACGGTTGAATTATCAAGCAGTTACAGGGAATCCATTGAATGAGGAACAAAGAACTAATATTGGGGCAAATTTTTTTCTTATCCTTGCAATTTCTTTTGTTTTTATGCTTTCATCTTTCAAGTATGTGTCTTACCAAAGTAATAAAAGAAAGTTTGTTCATTCAACAAATTTCTATCCATTCATGAATACATATTTACTCATTAAGTTATGTCTCAAATAAGATAAATTTAAGGTTAACAGTTTGATTTGACAATTCTGCAATAATCCTTCAATGATTAAATTTGATTAAAAGATCTCAGTAGCTCAAAATACAAATGGCAATGCGGTATGCATTAGAAGAGATTACAATACAAGCCACATAAGCTTTCATTCCCTAAGAAGAAAAGGGGGGTCGAAGTGAAAAAAAAAAGAAAAAAAGGAGAGAGAATAAGAAAAAAGAAAGGAAAAGAGCAAGTCAAGAGGATTCTAAGCCAACTGAAGAGTCTGATGAAGAAAAACACATGAACAAGGGTTTCATTGGTCAAAGCTTTCTAGAGTTGTCGTTTAGTTCAAATGATTTTTAAGAATGATAAAAAATGAAAAGAAAGAAAAAGATCTTACATCCATGTCTAATTGACACAAATGTTTTTCATGTCATTCATTCTTTAGCGCATCAGCTCCTTGTATTTTAAATTACTGTCATTTATTTTGAGCACATTGACTCCTTGCATTTTAATTTCTATCATTTACTTTTCAGCACATGGACTCCTTGCATGTTAATTTTTTGTCATTTATTTTTGAGAGCATAGGCTCACTGCATTTTAAATTCTTATCATTTACTTTTGAGCGCATCAGTTTCCTACATTTTAATTTTCTGTCACTTACTTTAGAGTGCATCACTCTTTGCATTTTATTTATCATCCTATGCATTCCCAAACAAAATTCGAGTTCATGTCTTTACTCGTATCTTACAATGATAAAATAAAAAACTACAGTTATTCTTTTTATCTAGTAAGAAACAAGTAAAGAAGAGCAACTGTGAACACCTAATTTTGTTCGAGGCATTTGAAAAAATAAAAAACTAAAAAAAGAATAAAAAAATAAAATAAAAAAATAAAATGACCCAACTTTCTTGCAAAAATCCATAACCTAACTCATTAACCCATAACCTTGATCCATTAACCTGTTATCCAACCCATAACTTATCATTAAACTCATCCTAAACAAACCCTAACATCCACCATTAAACTCATCCTAAACAATTAACCTATAACCTGATCCATTAACCCGTTATCCAACTCATAACTTATCATTAAATTAAGCCTAAACAAAGCCTAGCAGCCATCATTAAACTCATCCTAAACAAGCCATAACTTATCATTAAACTCATCCTAAACCCTAGCCACCATCACTCTCTAAACCTTAATTTTTTTTTTTCTATAAAAATCCATAACCTACATGCTTTTCAAGACACTTCAACCTAAAGCTAACAGCCTAGCCCCCCCAAAAGACTTTTGTATACAACAAACACCCTAGCCATATTTTTTATTTCAAGTAGCCACCTTTCTCCACCCTTACGTTCATCACCTCCATAACCAACCTCTTCCATAACCACCCTCACCTTCATCTCCACTCCATTACCACTTCATCTTCAACCTTCAACTACACCTCACCATAATAGCCCCCATTTACTTTCCATACCTTCATATCCACTAAATCACCCTTGTAGCAACCCATCTTCATCACCTACATCACCATTTTCACCCAAACCAACCACCACAACCCGCCATCCACGTCCAAGACATCATCACTCCACGCACCACCACTCTAACCCACCACCACCAAAACCCATAACCCCTCACTTGCGTAGTAGCTCCGCAACCATAGACCAGACCCCATTGCGCGTAGCTTTTCCATCCATACACTGGGACCCAACCACACCGACTTATCTCCCAACGTCCGATCTGTCATCCAGTAGCCACCACTGTGTTGTCGCCTTCGACCCGCGAACCACTCTGCACACAGGCCCCAACCAACCGTCGCAGACTAATCGTTCTGCCCACCAAATCCCAGTCGACATCGCTGACTTACTATTTTGTGCACCACTGATACCAGCCGATGTCTTGGACTCACACACCGTGCCTCGCCGACTCGCATTCCATCGAACCAGATCTGGCCCAGATTTGCGAGACCGTGTCGATCTGCCACTCACCGCACTGCTCGTGCCATCGTCGTCACTCGAACAAGGCCCAACCAAATTGCTGGCACCAATACGCCACCCAGCCGGCCTTCATCTTCTTCACCTATTCTGTTTTGCGACTATTCCAAACAAAACCCCTTATTTTTTCCTCCTTTTTCGTAAGCTACTATATTATTGGGTTTTATTTGTTTGTTTTTAAATTTTGTTAGTTTTTTTTTTCGAGAAATGACCTTAGATTAATAGGCTCATTGGGCTGACAAAATATAAAAAAATTAAAAAAATAAAGAAAATTATAAAAATAAAAATAAAATAATTGAACCTTCTTTAGAAGAATAAAATGAGATTAGCTGAGTTGTGACAACTTGTTAATCTTGTAAAGAATGACGTGGCTTTGAGTGTCTCATTGCATCCGGAGATACGTAAGAGTGGAATTCCTATTCCGTGAAATCAAAATTAAATTTTCACAAATTATTTATCTTTTTTAGTTTATCTTTGAAAAAGGGTGAAAACAAATATATTTTTAGATTATCAAATTGTTGCACAATGATCTTAGGTTGACCGTTTTAAGACTGATGTGTTAGGGTTGCTATGGGGTTAAGTCTCCACCCTTCCCTATGCATAATCGACTCCTGAATCTAATTTAGTTTCAAAGACTATTTTCTAAGAAAAGTTTTCTAATTTTTCCTATTTCAAATAAAATTGGTGGTGACTCCTAATAATTTATTTTTCGCCGCTCCTGCTGCGATCTCGGTCATGACAGCTTGCCACTCTTCCTTAACATTCATTATAAGAATTAAATGTTTCATGAAAGAATTACCAATTTTTAAGGGCACAAATTGATGCATTAATGTCAAATTAGGATGTTTGCAACATAATTTGAAACTTTGAAAAACTAAATGTTAGAATGCCCCAACATCTACCTTAACATTTGAGACATCAGGTGCACAAGGTAGAACTTATAAAATCCCATATTCTCAAATTCAACTTTAGTTTCCTCGCTCATTTCTTCAATGGCTTTTCTTCGAACTTCCATTGACTACAGGAGATGAAGAAGGTAAAAATGTGGACAACAACAAAACATGATGTGCAGAACTAAAATGCAAAACTACCTCTTTAATAACTTTCTTTGCTTCACATACTTTTTCCTAGGCAAATTCTTAAAATAGTAAAAGAATCAGCCTAACTCCTTCTCAAAAGAGTTGGAAAGCAGAAAATCAATTATGACATAACCTGGCTAATCTTGCCAATAGAAAGTTAATTAAAAGATTCAATCATGTCAATAAAAGTCATTTATAAACGTGCAACATCAAGGTTCAAGACTGTGAGGCGAAGGGCAAAGAGAAAACAATAACATCTTTGGATGCAAGTCAAGATAAATATTTAAGACTTCAGTCTATCAAGTTAATAAGAGCAATAATAAATACTAAGAGGACTAAATATAAAAGCTAACATAAATCTTTGTGCATATCAAGTTACTAAGATAATCAGTTAACATGGTTAGCAGAGAAGATAAGCATACATGACTTTCTTTGGATTAATAACCATGTGATGTATGAGATAATGCTAAAACCATGTAAATCTTTTTTATAAGTGTACCATCTTCACATGAAAACTTACATTTTTTTACTTTGGTTTAAAATAGAATGATTTCTTCCCAGATCCCCACCAAGAACACTTGTCGAGTTCAAGGGAATAAAAAAAATTAGTTTAGAAAAATAGTAGCAAAAAAAATAGGCAAAAGTGTAAACAGAAACTGGGGCCAGGGGATGGCGTCCAAACAGAGGAAGTTGATCTAGAAAACATTACTTGCTGTCAAAAAGTGACCATCAGCAGAATTAGATGCTAATTTAACTAAAAACTGGAAGTGAATGAGAAAGTATAAAATTCTGAAAATTTTGTAAGTGGAAATCACGTGTGTTAGCTTTCAAATGTAACTGACGCTGCATGAATTAGAGGTGTGTTGTTCAAGTTGTGAGCAAAACACTGCATGTGAAGCCACCACCATCAACCCTGCTTGGACCACCAGAACCGCAAACAGCCTCTACTGGAGCCAACCTTTGGCGCACCAACATGAGTTGTCACCCATATCGTTCCAGACCCCAACTTGCAGATCACCTACCAAGAGCCGACAATCCATCGATTGTCAAAAGATCTGGCATTGACTCGCTGGGCGAAAAGGAAATTGACATGAAATTTTACAAAGAGAGATTTGACACTTAATGAAGTAGATCATGGTTTAGTAGGTGAAAAGGAGATTGACAGGAGAAGATGGTGGCTTACAGTTGGCAGGAAATTTATATCGTATGGCGGTGACAAGAAAAATAATATTGTTCTCCTTCAATTAGATCATGGTTGGACTGAAGGCGACGACTTGCGATCATAGATCATGGTTCGGTGGGTGAAAAGGAAATTTACAGAGGAACCAAGAAAGACCAAGAAGTTGGTGGTCTGCAGCAAGTTAGACATCTTCATATCAAAACAAGCACAGAAAAAATAAACATGAAACATTTTGATTGCGTTTTTTTATTATTAGGGTAAGAAGCATTTTCTCATAACTTGATTGTGTTTATTTATACACGCTTCATCGTAGACCAAGAAGCATAAGCAGTAAGAAGCGTCTCTTTTAGGTTTTGTGAAAAGTTGTTCATCAGGACTCGAAAAGAAGAATAGCGGTGGAAGAATAATTCAACATTTTGATTGGTTTTTTTCAATTATTAATGCAATAATAATGTTTTTTTTCCTTTTTTATTTTTGTTTTTATTGTATTATATTTATTTAATTTATTTATTAAATTATTTTTGTACATGTAACATTTTTTTATCACATGCCTCATGTCACACCTTAGATCATATGTGACAAGAAATTGCCTCATAAGGCAGAGTATTAAATACTCTAGATGCTACATGTAAAGTAAGTGAAGCATTTACTTACGATAGGAAAAACACATGGTAGTTTTTCAGGCTTTGTATCTTCTTTTTTTTATATTATTATATTGATTATAAATGATTTTAAAAGTAAACTTTATCTCTTGCTAATCAATAACAACTCAAATTTAAATTATTTAAATGTCCCATCCCTATATCCATCCAAAAGACACTCTTTTTAGACTATCCAAAAGCTTCCCCAAAGTCTTACAAGAAGAGCTTTGTTACCACTCTAATGGAGGCGGGCATCCTTCATAGTTCCCCCTTCCTTTAAAGAAGAGAACTATTACATGTCCATTATGAAGTCTTTCGAGAAGAAATCCCTACAAGAGCTCAAGGACAAGCTCATCTCTTGATCTAATGAGGATTCTTTTGATGCCTCCACTTGTTGTATTCATATCCTTGGTGGCGATGACAAAACTAATGTGATACTCTTGATGCTTCTAAGAGAAAGGGACTTCAGGTTTTGTGATGCACCTAACATGCTTATGAAGTGCTTGGCTTAGAGGAAAGAGTTTGGTGCTAATGACATCATTGAAGAAGACATGGGGCTCAAATTAGAGTTTGAAAGAGTGATAGCTTATTTGCAAGGGTATGTCAGAGAGGGACACCCTTTATGCTACAATGGTTATGGGGTGTTCAAGGACAAGGACATGTATTGTTACCCAAGTAGCTTCTTTACTCAAGACGAGGGGTGAATTAAGTAGTTAAAAAACTCTTTGAAAACTTTTCACAAGCACATTAAGAACAAATTTCATTGAAGCTATTTATTAAGAGAAATGAACAAACCGAGAAGATAGAAGGATTCTAGCAAATTTAGCAAGCCAATAAAGGAATATTTAACCAATATTATAAAATTGAAAAACAAATAGAAGGAGTAAGGGCTCAGAAGAGCAAGCATTGGAATTTATCCTAATTTGGCCACCAACCACTTGTGACCTACGTCCAGTCCTTGAGAAACCACCCGAGATTTTTTCCACTATCAATGCAAGCTTCAATAGGTGCATGTTACTGTTACAAACCTAAGCACTCTTTACACCTTGGGATACCTCACCCTTGTGCTTGAGCCTCGACAACAGGGATACCTCACCCTTACAAATCTCCTGAGGTATACCTCACCCTCGTTACAATCAATCAGGAATGAAATAAAGAGGAAACTCTATCAAAGAGCGTGTGTTACAACTTGAAGTACTATGATGCTCTCTCAAAGATATCTTAAATATTCAGAAAAATAGAGCAAGAAGATGAGAAGGATGAAACTCGGATTAAAAGCAATGTGAAGATGTTTCTCAATATGTGTTTTGTATAAAAGATGACCTAGGAAGGTCCATATATAGCCTTTTGAGGAAAAAGAGCTGTTAGGGCTTTGAATGAAAGTAATAAATGCTATAGAGAAAACGTTTATGCATTTACAGCCATATTGTAATTTATTACAATAACAATATAATCAATTACATTGTTCTTAAAACGCATTCTAGGCTTTTTGAGCTATTTGTAATTGATTACAACCTCAATATAATCAAGTATATGGTCTCTGCCAGAGATATAATCGATTACAAGCCTTACGTAATCGATTACGAAGCCTCTAGAAACAGTGTAATCGATTACAGACCTCATGTAATCGATTACATAGCTACTGACTTTTGAAAAACTGATTCCCGCATGGATGTAATCGATTACCAAGTCATTGTAATCGATTATAAGCCTCCAAAGAAGCTATAAACTGATTACTAGACTTAAGATTAAGATTACAAACATGCTTGAATCCATTTTTAAGCCTGTTTGACCATGAAACAATTGAGATTAAGAAAGCTTGGATTTTTAAATAAATAAGCTTGATTTTCATAATCTAAGATTAAAAAAAAAAATTGATTTCTGAAAAAGCTCTTTTTAAGAAAAAAAATTGAGATACCAAGAGAGCTTCTTACATTAAGATCCTAAAACCTAGAAACTTGTCAGCTTTGCATCCGGTCTTGCATCCATTTGTACTTGGTCATCATCTTGAGTTTGTTATCATCAAAATCTTGACAAGCTCCATGACGTAAGCATTCACATGTATGAGAGGATCTTTGGGGACGAAGAGAAGCTAAAGAAGTTCTTGAGGTGGATGGTTCAAGTCCTTAAAAAGGCATTAAGCTTCTCCTTTTCAAGCCTGGTGTGATCAATTCTCTCATTCAGGTCGTGAACCTCAATCTATATCTATATCTATATCTATACTACTAATAAAGGGGATTCACGTCATTTTGTCACATTTGAGTTATCCTATTTTACCCCTAATTATATAAAAAGGATAAATTTATATTTAAAAATAAATATAAAAAAGATCAAATTGTAAATACTTATCATTGTTCAATGACTTCAATTTTGATGCATTGTTAGTGTAAAATTTTTTACACCATAAACTAATCATACATTACCACATATGTGACTTTTGAAGTAGTTATTGTGAGAGTTAAACATTTTCTATAACGTGGCAATACATTATTGAATGATAGTGAAAAAACTTTTTCATTAAGAGTACATTCAAATTAAATCCTTATTCAATTACAATTAACTTCAAACACTTTTCAGCTTCTCATTATATAATTATAATTCACTTCAAACATACTTTGACATTATTTCTTTTTGTATTAACAAAAATAATAAGTGCAAATTAAATGCAAATTGATTTGCTAGTAATATATGAAGTTAGAGTGCACTTATGAAATGCTCAAAAAACTTCTTGTCATGTGGCAAGCTCAAATAGTAACATGTGTAAGTTCTTTACTTTTTTTTTTTTGAACAACAACAGGGCAACAACTAAAAACAAAGAAAAAACTAGGACATTACAATCCTTTCAAAGCTAACCTACAATCATCCAAAACAGTGAGGGAAAGATATGGGGGAAGATCTTAAACAAAGTGAGCTCCATAAGGCATAGATTAACCTCATTTGGCCAAGATGTTAGCATAGGAATTACCCTCTTTATAGGTATGACTAATAACCACTTGCCACTATCTGTTAACCAACTCTTTAATCTTGGCTAGAAGAGGGGCACACAAGTGCCAGGGATCCATACCTATGATAACAAGATGAGTAGCACACCTCGAATCAGCTTCCACCATGATCTTTTTGAATCCTAAGTCATAGGTAGTTTTAAGACCCAAAAAAATTCCCCACAACTCCGCCATGGTTATGGTGCAAACTCCTAAGTTTTCAAAAAAACCTCCAAGGAACACGTCGTGCTCATTTCGAACAATGCCACCATAAGAAGCTTGAGCTGAGGGCCCAAGCATAGAACCATCAACATTGATCTTAGTCCAACTAGCATGGGCAGGATTCTAAGAGACAAGAGTTGTTTGGTATTGAGGAATCATTGTAAGCGAGAATGACGCGACACATGAAAAGCATGACCATAATTCGTAGCAAGATTCACAATGGGATGACCAAGGGATGACGAGTCATAACCAGCACCTCCAAAGATAACTTTATTATATTTGGACCAAAACATGGAACAAGCAGTAGTAAAGAGCAAACTCCAATTTCTAGTAGAAGAAGTCCCCATCGTGGAGGATAAGTTCACCTTAACCTAATCCTTCAAAGAGCTAATAAAAAACTCCGTGTGTAACACCCTTGTGGAGATGTCACATATATAAATAAAATAAAAGAAAGATAAATAAAATCTACCCAAGTTGTAAAACATTTGTTACGTACTAATACGGGTTATAAAATATTTCCTGTTAAACAGAATATTATTAAATAAAATAATGCGGAAACATAAAATAAACAGAAACAACATCACTCATAATATACATATGGTCCAAGTTATAAGTTATCCAAATAATTTACAACTATATCTACAATTATTTAAATAAAAACAGTAAACAAAAACAGTAAAGAGTCAATACATACATACGCAGACGTGCCTAAAAATACACATCATAAACATTTAATCCTCTGATGGATCACTCTCAGGAAACTCATCAGAAGATAAATATCTAGGATGCCTTGACACTCGGCGGAAATGAGACTGCGCAGTCGATACGATAGTCATCTCACTAGGCTCAGTGGACACACCACCCCAATGACGCCTAAGAGATAAAGGCAACTCTAAGTGCAGAAACACAGTAGTCGTCATCACTGGCTCTCCATCAAACATATGACGTAGGGACACAGTCAGCCGTCCCACGTAAGTCACTGAATCTCTATCTCCCCGCAGATGCCAAGCTAACGATCCACCGTGAAACTCGAGTGTCACAAAACCCAAAAATCCTGGCACCGCCATACCCAAACAAATCAGTCCAATGGATATGGATGATCAGATGGTTCTTGGTCGTCGTACTGATCTTCAGCTTGCTGCTCCTCTTCCTCCCCAAGATACAAAATCTCAAGAGGCTGTTCCTCTTCCTCAAACTCTTTACCACGTAAATAAATATACAGAAAACACATACAATAAAGAGGTAAGACAATCTAAAATTATCACAAACATGGCAAATAAGAAAACGACAAACAACAGATATACAGTTCATGCAATATGAAAAGCTATAACAGTAATTAATAACAGAATAGTATCACAATAACACATAATATCACAGATAAGATAATATCACAGATAAAATAATATCACAGATAAGATAATATCACGATAAAATAAAATAAGAAATAGACAAATTATCATAATAATAACCAAATAAAATAAATAGATAAAATAAAATAATATCCAAGATATAACCATATACAATATGACACGATCCTACTCCATGGAGCTAAACACATATAGATATCGAGAGAGAATGACCCGCAAAATCTATTAGTACCACGGCTGCCCAACCAAACTATTAACTTGTTGTCACACGTTGCGTCTATAGCCCCACGTCACATGGAATCCACCATCCAAGGCGTGGTGTAGTTCACGGTCTCACGTTGTGGCACTACAGGCAATGTACTATTAGACTTTACAAGATCTCGATTAAAAATAGTGCGTGTCGAGTCCATTAGTGTGCTATCGGTTACCACGACCTAGCGGAGCGACCGACTGTCCATATATGGAATCCCATACACTAACATCTCCAAGTTCATAAGGACAATGAACCACACTACGTTTATCGCATCGACAACACAATGTGATTCACCTCGTCAACCAATCCACCAAAATTGGCATAAACTCAATATATAAGAAATTACCAGAATACCCTCAATAAAAATATATCCTCAAAGATAAAAAGATACAGTAAGTCCCACCGGACAAATACTGTTCCAAAGCCTGTACGGGTTCACCTCATAGCCCGACAGCAGAAAAATACAGAAAATACTGTTTTGGTCAATCGTGTAGAAATTTTATCTCATTTTCACAATCTCGTCGTTTTTACAAACGTTTTTAAATTGCGTAAATATATTTTGCTATTTTTCTAAATCGCGTAAGATTTTTAATACGTTTTCTCAATCGCGTAGAATTTTTAAATCATTTTCTTGTCCAAATCCCTTAAAAATTACTGTTTAAATAAACAGAAATAATAAATAATACGTTTAAACTACGTAAAATATTTTCCATATCGTATACTGTCTTTTGGACATCTTTTCTATCTTATTTGCCCATTTTTACTAAAAATTGACAGTATTTTGCTTAGAAAATTATATTAATGGTTTCCTAATTTTTCCATAAAAATTCTGTTTACTTAATTTTTTAACCATATAATTTAATCCTTTTAAAAACCACTAACATGCTTCAAAATTATAGCATGAGCCATATGTTAGAAATCCTCAAAAGTTACTGTATTTCCTTTCTAATAGTAAAATCAATAATTTTAGTTGATTAAACTTAAATCAATTCAATTTATTTCTTCAAAAGTCATTTTAGAAAAATTCTTTTTAAAATATATTGCATCTTTATACTTGGAAATGGTTTGTAATTGATTTTAGAAATCATGAATATTTGATTTGGCATGTTGGCCGAAATATACACTTGTGTTATTTAATTTCTAAATTCATTTTCCTTGATCTAAACAATTCTATCTCTTGTTAATTTTCTTAGGTTAATTAAATTACATTTTAGGAAAATAATGAGAATATTTTGGTTCTCCTTTTGGTCAATGGCCGTGAGCCTTGGTGTGGTGTTCTTTGGAACACTCATGCATTCCTTAGCATGTTATTCACATCCTATACATTATCATGCATTTCTAACACATACAAATTATCAAAGCTTGTAGACATGCAAATCAAAGCTTGTAGACATGCAACTCCATACAAATTATTACAAACATCAAATAGGAAAGCTATTAACAACCATACAAACAAGCTACTAACAAACACAAACAAAGGAATCCTTATGGATTTTACAATCAACAATCAATCTCCATCTTCTTACCACCACCCATGGATGATGAGAATTATCTTCCTCTTACCTTAAATGAAGACAAAAATACTCTTTCACACCTCCTCTAGGTTTCGGTTTTCCTCCTTCAAAACCTAGCAAGCTTAAACAAAACTACAAATTACTAACCATAAAAGAGAGCTTAAACCATGGAGAAATCATGGCTTAGAACTTTGAAAAAGAGTTTTGAAATGGAAAACAAGAAATTTCACCTTCTAGGTAAAATTTTCCAAGTAGGTTTCCAAGCTTCAAATGGAAGATTTTGCAAGAACTCTCAACTAGAGATGTTCTTAGGATTGTGTTTAGGTTTAGAAAACTTGGTTGGATAAAACTTTGGGTGGTTGGATGGTCTTGGATTGTGTTTGGCCGAAACTAGCTTCAAGAAAGCTTCAATGGAGTTTAGGGTTCTTGGAAGAGAGAGAAGAGAGAAATTGTATGAAAGATGAAATGATTTTTGTCCTCCAAAGGCCAAATGGCCGTGAACATCAAGCCATGCAAGGTGTAGCCTTGCTTGGCTTCATCCAAGCCTTAGGATAAATCAAAGGTCAAGATTAAAACTTGGTTAGCAAGCTTAGCTGTCATTGGTTCATCCTTGCCTTGTCACCAACCTTAGTCACTAACCTAGTCATTAGCTTAGTCATTAACCTAGTCATTAGCTAGCTTAGTCACTTGTTCTAGAGAATTCCTTCACTAATGGTGTTTAATTAAGCTACTAAGTTAACTGTTTTAACTAAACGTGGGTCCCGTAAAATATTTCCGAGTCCACTGTCATTTTATTATCTTGACTAATAAAATAATATTATAATAATACAAAATTATTTTATTTGACAGTTAAATCCTAAAAATTAAAAGATTAACAACAAAGATCATTCAGAATCGGGTTTAGTAAGATCCCTCAGTTCTGAATAATTAAAACAAGATTTTCCTCGGCCCGAAAAATATTATTTTCCTGTCCTGAAGCAAATCGCACAAAAAGTCTAAATAAAATCACAGACAGTAATATTAAGCACTTTAACATATAGAAAAATTAAAAACAGTATAATCGGGACGTAACAGTCATTTTTCTATTTTTTTCCACGACGAAGCAAATCATCCAAAACGTTCAAATAAAATTACAGACAGTATTAATTGTCTGTCTATCTCTCAGAAAAATTAAAACAGTAGCTTGAGAAAATTTTTATTTTACCGTCTCGAAACAAATTACGTAAAAAGACTAAATAAAATTTTAGCCTGTAAAACGTATTTGTATTTCATACAGAAAAATAAGAAACAGTAAAACAGGGACACAACAGTCATTTACACAAAAGCTTGAAAAACAGCAAACAACATTCGGGACATTTTTCTAAATATTGGGGTGTTACAACTTTCCCCAACAAATAAAAATTTCGTCCTCGAAATTCGCTGCACATCAAAACAAATGAGGATACTGATCCCTCATTTTATCTTCCAGCTCCCAGGTAGCATCACCTATCACATCGTTCCATATGACCTTTACTAGCTCGATCATTTCCCTCGAAGCTGCTTTACCTTTCTGTCCTCGATCCTAACAAGTAAAGTCTCATAAGTCAAATTCTCCTTCAACTGTACTTCATCCAGTTGTATAACATGCGTTGGATCCGGTATATACTTCCTGAGCTGAGATACATGAAATACATCATGCAGATTGGATAGAAAAGGCGGCAAAGCAATCTGATACGCTACAGGACCTATACGTCAGATAATCTGATACGGTCCAATAAACTTAGGAGTAAGCTTTTTAGACTTAATAACTCTTCCGACACCGGTCGTAGGAGTAACTCTTAGAAACACATGCTCACCCTCCTCAAATTCAAGAGGTCGCCTTCGTTTATCCGCATAACTTTTCTGTCTGCTTTGCGTTGTCCTCATCTTCTCTTGTATCATCTTTACTTTCTCCGTAGTCTGTTGTACAAGATCTGGTCCAACAGTCATGCTTTCCCCATCTTGATACCAACATAACAGTGTTCGACATCGCCTTCCATACAATGCCTCATAGGGTGCCATCCCTATACTTGAGTGAAAACTATTGTTGTAGGTGAATTCTATCAAAGATAAAAATTCATCCCAACTTCCTCGTTGCTCCAAAACACAAGCATGTAACAGATCCTCCAAAGACTGTATAGTTCTCTCTGTCTGACCATCAGTCTGCGGATGATATGCCGAACTCAGTCACAACTTAGTTCCCATAGCCTCTTGCAGACTTCGCCAAAACCTTGACGTAAACCTCGGATCTCGGTCAGAAACTATACATGTAGGTACACCATGTAATCTGACAATCTCACTGATGTACAACTGGGTTAATCTTTCCAATGAATACTTGATATTAATTGGTAAGAAATGAGTCGATTTAGTAAGCCTATCGACTATAACTCATATTGAATCATGACCTTTCCTCGTCTTCGGCAAACCAGTAACGAAATCCATCGAGATACTATCCCATTTCCACTATGGGATAGATAACGGTTGCAACATTCCAGCTGGTCTCTGATGTTCCACTTTCGCTTTCTGACAAACCAGATAAGACTCCACATATTCTGCTACGTCTCTTTTCATCCTTGGCCACCAAAACAACCTTTTCAAGTCTTGGTACATCTTGGTCATCCCCGGATGTAAACTCAGGTCACTAGTATGAGCTTCATCTAGTATCGACTTCTTCAATTCGGAATCATCAGGCATACAAATTCTTCCCTTAAACCTTAAGATTCCATCTGCTCCTTCTTCTACCATCGCCTTATGACCTTGCTTTAACAATTCCCTCTCATTTTGCAAAAACACGTCTTCCTTTTGTTTATCTCGGACAACATCAAGAAATTCGTTTATGATCACGACCTTATATAAACGAACTCTTTCAGGTAGAAACTCCACAGACAACCATAGATCTCAGAATTCATTGATCAACTCTTCCTCCTTGATCATCATTGCCGAAACACTAAGCACCTTTCTGCTCAAGGCGTCAGCTACCACATTAGCCTTTCCTGGGTGGTATTGAAGTTGAAAATCATAATCCTTTAAGAATTTCAACCATCGCCTTTGCCTCATATTCAATTCTTTCTGATCAAACAAGTATTTTAGACTCTTGTGATCACTAAAGATATTGAACAACGCTCCATACAGAAAATGTCTCCACACTTTTAGAGCAAAAACCACCGCAGCCAGTTCCAAATCGTGCGTTGGATAATTCCTTTCATGAACCTTCAACTGTCGAGAAGCATACGCCACAACATTCCGATTTTGCATTAATACGCATCCTAACCCTTGGTAAGAAGCGTCGCAATACACATCAAAAGTTCCCTTAGAATCTGGTAAAATCAACACCGGTGCAGTTGTTAACCTTTTCTTCAACTTTTGGAAACTAGCTTCACGTTCTTCCGTCCATTCAAAAGCTTGACTTTTCCTCGTAAGCTGTGTAAGTGGTCCAGCAATCTTCGAAAAACCTTCGATAAACCTCCGGTAATAACCAGCAAGTCCAACGAAACTTCGAACTTCTGTTACCGTCTTAGGCCTTTCCCACTGTAAAACAGTCTCTACTTTTGATGGGTCCACCGCAATACCTTCTTTCGAAATTACGTGACCTAAAAACTGAACTTTTTCTAACCAGAATTCACATTTAGCCAACTTCGCATACAGCTACTTTTCTCTCAAAATCTGAAGAACAATACCAAGATGTTCAGCATGCTCTTCCTTAGATTGAGAATAGATCAGAATGTCATCGATAAAAACAACGACAAAATCTGTCTAGATACGGACGAAAAATCCTATTCATATAATCCATAAATATGGCAGGAGCATTCGTCACCCCGAATGGCATTACCTGATACTCATAATGTCCATAACGAGTTCGAAAAGCTGTTTTCGGTACATCTTCTCCCTTAACACGAATCTGGTGATAACCTGATCTCAGATCTATCTTAGAAAATACCACAGCTCCTCTTAACTGATCCATCAAATCGTCAATTCTTGGAAGCGGATATTTATTCTTGATAGTCACTTTGTTCAGCTGACGATAATCCACACAAAGCCGAGAAGTTCCGTCTTTCTTCTTAACCAAAAGCACTGGCGCACCCCATGGTGAAACACTAGGTCGCACAAACTATTTCTCCAACAGTTCTACCAATTGCTCTTTCAACTCCTCCAACTCTGCTGGCGACATACGATGCGGTGCAATTGAGATAGGACCTGCTCTTAGTACTAAATCAATTGAAAACTCGATCTCCCTCTCAGGTGGCAGACCAGGTACGTCATCAGGAAAAACCTCCGGAAACTCGTTGACAACAAGAATAGTATTCACATCCTTCTCATTCTTAACCTCTAGAGAAGATAATACCACATATCCCTGTGCTCCCTCTCTTAACAAAGACTTGACCTTAACAACAGTTAAGAATCCAAACTTTTCTTCCTTAGGAAAAACTATGGTTTTGCTTGCACAATCTATAAGGATATGGTTAGAAAATAACCAGTCCATCCCTAAGATTACATTTATCTCAACAAGAGGTAAACAAATCAAGTTGACCAAGAACTTACGGTCCTTCACAACAACAGGACAATCCAAACATAACAAAACAAAGTCAGATACATCCTTTCGGAAGTAAATCACAGAGAATCACACAGCACAAACAAAAACAAACCCAACCACAACCCCAAAAGACTCTAACTTGGGCTCTGATACCAACTAATGTAACACCCTTGTGGGGATGTCACATATATAAAGAAAATAAAAGAAAGATAAATAAAATCTACCCAAGTTGTAAAACATTTGTTACGTACTAATACGGGTTGTAAAATATTTCCTGTTAAACAGAATATTATTAAATAAAATAATGCGGAAACATAAAATAAACAGAAGCAACATCACTCATAATATACATATGGTCCAAGTTATAAGTTATCCAAATAATTTACAACTATATCTACAATTATTTAAACAAAAACAGTAAACAAAAACAGTAAAGAGTCAATATATACATACGCAGACGCGCCCAAAAATACACATCATAAACATTTAATCCTCTGATGGATCACTCTCAGGAAACTCATCAGAAGATAAATATCCAGGATGCCTCGACACTCGGCGGAAACGAGACCGCACAGTCGATACGATAGTCATCTCACTAGGCTCAGTGGACACACCACCCCAATGACGCCTAAGAGATAAAGGCAACTCTAAGTGCGAAACACGAGTCGTCATCACCGGCTCTCCATCAAACATATGACGTAGGGACACGGTCGGTACCGTCCCACGTAAGTCACTGAATCTCTATCTCCCCGCAGATGCCAAGCTAACGATCCACCGTGAAACTCGAGTGTCACAAAACCCAAAAATCCTGGCACCGCCATACCCAAACAAATCACCCAATGGATATGGATGATCGGATGGTTCTTGGTCGTCGTCGATCTTCGACTTCTTTGCTCCTCTTCCTCCTCAGGATACAAAATCTCAAGAGGCTGTTCCTCTTCCTCAAACTCTTTACCACGTAAATAAATATACAGAAAACACATACAATAAAGAGGTGAGACAATCCAAAATCATCACAAACATGGCAAATAAGAAAACGACAAACAACAGATATACAGTTCATACAATATGAAAAGCTATAACAGTAATTAATAACAGAATAGTATCACAACAACACATAATATCACGATAAGATAATATCACGTATAAAATAATATCACGAGATAAGATAATATCACGTATAAAATAAAATAAGAAATAGACAAATTATCATAATAATAACCAAACAAAATAAACAGATAAAATAAAATAATATCCAAGATATAACCATATACAATATGACACGATCCTACTCCATGGAGCTAAACACATATAGATATCGAGATAGAATGACCCGCAAAATCTATTAGTACCACGGCTGCCCAACCAAACTATTGCATACTTGTCACACGTTGCGTCTATAGCCCCACGTCACATGGAATCCACCATCCAAGGCGTGGTGTAGTTCACGGTCTCACGTTGTGGCACTACAGGCAATGTACTATTAGACTTTACAAGATCTCGATTAAAAATAGTGCGTGTCGAGTCCATTAGTGTACTATCGGTTACCACGACCCAGCGGAGCGACCGACTGTACATATATGGAATCTCGTACACTAACATCTTCAAGTTCATAAGGACAATGAACTACACTACGTTTATCGCATCGACAACACGATGTGATTCACCTCGTCAACCAATCCACCAAAATTGGCATAAACTCAATATATAAGAAATTACCAGAATACCCTCAATAAAAATATATCCTCAAAGATAAAAAGATACAGTAAGTTCCACCGGACAAATACTGTTCCAAAGCCTGTACGAGTTCACCTCATAGCCTGACAGCAGAAAAATACAGAAAATACTGTTTTGGTCAATCGCGTAGAATCTCATCATTTTTACAAAAGTTTTTAAATCGCGTAAATATATTTTGCTATTTTTGTAAATCGCGTAAGATTTTTAATACGTTTTCTCAATCGCGTAGAATTTTTAAATCATTTTCTTGTCCAAATCCCTTAAAAATTACTGTTTAAATAAACAGAAATAATAAATAATACGTTTAAACTATGTAAAATATGCTCCATACCATATACTGTCTTTTGGACATCTTTTCTATCTTATTTGCCCATTTTTACTAAAAATTGACAGTATTTTGCTTAGAAAATTATATTAATGGTTTCCTAATTTTTCCATAAAAATTCTATTTACTTAATTTTTTAACCATATAATTTAATCCTTTTGAAAACCACTAACATGCTTCAAAATTATAGTATGAGCCATATGTTAGAAATCCTCAAAAGTTACTGTATTTCCTTTCTAATAGTAAAATCAATAATTTTAGTTGATTAAACTTAATTCAATTCAATTTATTTCTTCAAAACTCATTTTAGAAAAATTCTTTTTAACATATATTGCATCTTTATACTTGGAAATGGTTTGTAATTGATTTTAGAAATCATGAATATTTGATTTGGCATGTTGGCCGAAATATACACTTGTGTTATTTAATTTCTAAATTCATTTTCCTTAATCTAAACAATTCTATCTCTTGTTAATTTTCCTAGGTTAATTAAATTACATTTTAGGAAAATAATGAGAACATTTTGGTTCTCCTTTTGGTCAATGGCCGTGAGCCTTGGTGTGGTGTTCTTTGGAACACTCATGGATTCCTTAGCATGTTATTCACATCCTATACATTATCATGCATTTCTAACACATACAAATTATCAAAGCTTGTAGACATGCAACTCCATACAAATTATTACAAACATCAAATAGGAAAGCTATTAACAACCATACAAACAAGCTACTAACAAACACAAACAAAGGAATCCTTATGGATTCTACAATCAACAATCAATCTCCATCTTCTTACCACCACCCATGGATGATAAGAATTGTCTTCCTCTTACCTTAAATGAAGACAAAAATACTCTTTCACACCTCCTCTAGGTTTCGATTTTCCTCCTTCAAAACCTAGCACTCTTAAACAAAACTACAAATTACTAACCATAAAAGAGAGCTTAAACCATGGAGAAATCATGGCTTAGAACTTTGAAAAATAGTTTAGAAATGGAAAACAAGAAATTTCACCTTCTAGGTAAAATTTTCCAAGTAGGTTTCCAAGCTTCAAATGGAAGATTTTGCAAGAACTCTCAACTAGAGATGTTCTTAGGATTGTGTTTAGGTTTAGAAAACTTAGTTGGATAAAATTTTGGGTGGTTGGATGGTCTTGGATTGTGTTTGGCCGAAACTAGCTTCAAGAAAGCTTCAATGGAGTTTAGGGTTCTTGGAAGAGAGAGAAGAGAGAAATTGCTTGAAAGATGAAATGATTTTTGTCCTCCAAAGGCCAAATGGGCGTGAACATCAAGCCATGCAAGGTGTAGCCTTGCTTGGCTTCATCCAAGCCTTAAGATGAATCAAAGGTCAAGATTAAAACTTGGTTAGCAAGCTTAGCTCTCATTGGTTCATCCTTGCCTTGTCACCAACCTTAGTCACTAACCTAGTCATTAGCTTAGTCATTAACCTAGTCATTAGCTAGCTTAGTCACTTGTTCTAGAGAATTCCTTCACTAATGGTGTTTAATTAAGCTACTAAGTTAACTGTTTTAACTAAACGTGGGTCCCGTAAAACATTTCTGAGGTCGACTGTCATTTTATTATATTGACTAATAAAATAATATTATAATAATACAAAATTATTTTATTTGACAAGCAAATCCTAAAAATTAAAAGATTAACAATATCATTCAGAATCGGGTTTAGTAAGATCCCTCAATTCTGAATAATTAAAACAAGATTTTCCTCGGCCTAGAAAAATATTATTTTCCGTCCCGAGCAAATCGCACAAAAAGTCCAAATAAAATCACAGACAGTAATATTAAGCACTGTAACATATAGAAAAATTAAAAACAGTACAATCGGGACGTAACGGTCATTTTTCCATTTTTCCCCACGACGAAGCAAATCATCCAAAACGTTCAAATAAAATTACAGACAGTATTAATTATCTGTATATCTCCCAGAAAAATTAAAACAGTAGCTTGAGAAAATTTTTATTTTACCGTCTCGAAACAAATTACGTAAAAAGACTAAATAAAATTTTAGCCTGTAAAACGTATTTGTATTTCATACAGAAAAACAAGAAACAGTAAAATAGGGACACAACAGTCATTTACACAAAAGCTTGAAAAACAGCAAACAGAACATTCGGGACATTTTTCTAAAAATTGGGGTGTTACACCGTGCGTTTGGAGGGATGGATCAAACTATGTAATTAGAGAATGGTAATGATTTTAATGATAAAAAATAAGAAGAAATATGAAAGATCAGTCCAAGATCGTTTAAGACTAGTATATAGGACTTAGATCTCATGTAAAAGTAAAAAGGGACCACACTAAGCTCTTATTTGTTCTTTAAATGCCTAAGATAACACTTAATGAAAAAATGTGTTTTGAAGTTGCCAAAAATGTTTTTAAAATCAAGCAAAATGGCTTTTAAGTGTTTGAAATTGTTTTGGAACCTTTAGGTGCATATGGCTTATGTTGGCTAAGTGTTTTCATGCTTTTAGAAGCCAAATAATTGATTATGAGGTTGCCATAATCAATTATCTGGGCTTAGCAGGATGCCCTGTTATGGGTTATAAGCCAATAATCAATTATGAGGATGGCTATAATCGATTATCAAAAGTCAGTAAGCTAAGTTTTTTTGTAGGCAATAATCGATTATTGCACGACCATAATTAATTATTGAAGCAAATAAGCTTATTCGCACCCAATTTGTTAAAATACAATAATTGATTATTGCTTACCAATAATCAATTACGTATGTTTTAGAAACATATGTTTTTGAGCTATCTCGCAAATAATTGATTATAACCTTTTAATAATTGATTATCTGGGTTACTAAAATTAGAAATTAATAGCTAATAGTTGACATTAAATGCATCCAACCACTCCCAACGACTCTTTTAATTCATGAGCTTTAAATACAAAGCATTGGGGACTTAAATAGAGTTAGATAACACTCTAAAAATTACTATTGAGCATTTATTGCGAATTATAACAACTTTTAATCATAACCCTTTATTTTTTAGCTTAATTGTGTGATCCTTTACTACCTCTTAGTCTTCAATTTGTATAATCCACTCTTGCGAGAGTTTCTATGTTTTCTTTTCATCTGAAATTCATTGTAAGAGGGTGAGGTATCCCTTGTAAGATTAAAAAGGTGAGGTATCCTTTGTTGTGAGGCTCAAATACTAAGGGTGAGGTATGCCAAGAGTGTTGTGAGTGCTCTTTGATGTAAAAGTTGCAAGCACCTACTAAAGCTTGAAGTTTAGTGGGAAATCTCAGGTAAATTACTTGAGGACCATACGTAGGTCACAACGAGTGGCTAAACCAGTATAAATCTTGGTGTTTGCTTTCTTTTAACTCCATCTATTTTATATTTATGCATTTTATAGTTGTATGCTCTCTTGAATACTTTGTTTTTTGGTTGTTTTAGAGTGAGAAACTCTCATCCTCATCTATCTATTCAATTATGGAAACTAATAGCTTCAACAAAGTTTGATAAACAAGTGTTTTAGAAAAGTTTACAAAAATCTTTTACAAACTCAATTCACCCCCCTCTTAAGTTTGAAGCCACTTAGTAACAAGTGGTGTTAGAGCTCAACTCTTATGTAAAGAGCTTAACAACTTCAAGAGGAGAGATGGCTTCTTCAAATCTTTTTTCATCGAAGGGTTCTTCCATCAATAGACCTTCATTTTTCAATGGTAATGGATATGCGTATTGGAAGGAACACATGACATTTTTTATTGAAGCTATTGATTTGGATGTTTGGGATGCTATAAAAAAATGGTCCCTTTGTCTCAACACATCTTGCTAACAGTGAAAGGGTTGAAAACCCAAGAAGTGATTGGACCAATGAGGATAAAAAGAAAGTATAATGCAATTTGAGAGCTAAAAATATCATTACCACAGCCTTATGGTATAATGAATTCTTTAAAATCTCAATTTGTAAAATAGTCCAAGAGATGTGGGATACTTTACAAGTCACCCATGAAGGTATGAGTGAAGTGAAAATGTCAAGAATCAACACTCTCACACATGAATATGAGCTTTTTAGAATGAATCAAGGTGAATGCATTTAAGAAATGCAAAAGATACTTATATTGTTAATCATCTTGCTTCGTTGGGAAAGACCTTTATAAATTGAAGTTGAATAGACTCAATCAACATGAGGAGCTTGATAAGAAGAAGAAATGAATTACTCTCAAGGCCACTTCCTCCACAATTGATGATGATGATGAAGATGATGGAGATGACTTGGAGAATCTTAAGGTTAATGAGGAGAACCTTAATCTACTTGTGAAGAAATTTGGGAAGTTCTTCTAGAAGAAGGGAAACCAAAGAAGACCTCCCTTCCCACCAAAGAAGACTTCTCACAAAAGGGAAGAAACTCCATTTACTCTCACATGTTATGAATGTGGCAAACTGAGACACATGAAGATGGAATGTCCAATCTACGAAAAGAAAATGAAGAAGTTTGAGAAGAGACCTTCAAAGGAGAAGAAAGGTAGAAGAACCTACATAGTATGAGATGCCAATGACATGAATTCAATAGATAGCTTAGATGATTAGGAAGCTTATCTATGTCTCATGGTTAGAGGAGAAGATGATGACATTGAGGTTGTATCTTCTAACCTTGACTCTTTCCCTTCTTATAATGAATTATAAGATGTATTTGAAGAATTGCATGATGAATCCATGAGGCTTGCCAAACTTATTTCCTTTTCCAAGAAAACTATTTCATCTCCAAAAAATAAGATTTCTATCTTGAACAAAGAAATTGAGGAACTCATAGTTGAAAATGAAACTCTTAGATTGATTGATGTTAATTCTTCATGTATGACCTGTACTTCACACGAGCTTGCATCTATAACCTATTGTTTCCCCTCATGTAAAGCTTTTGAAAAGAAATTAAGAACTTGAAAAACACCTTTGCAAAGTTCACCTTTGGAAGGGACTGTAACATCCCAACTTTTGGATAAAAGACCGTTGTGTCCCTATTTTACTGTTTCTTGTTTTTCTGTATGAAATACAGAAAAATAATACTGTTTGTTATTTTATTTGGTAGTTTTACATAATTTGTTTCGATACAAGAAAAATAAAAATTTTATCAAATTACTTGTTTTAAATTTTTACGTATCAAAAACAGATGTATAATACTGTCTAGTATTTTATATAATCGTTTTACGTATTTTTCTTCAAGACAGTGAAATAAAAATTTTTTTTGAGCTACTGTTTTAATTTTTCTGAAAGATATACAGCTATATAATACTTCTTTGGATATTTTATTTGAACGTTTTGGACGATTACTACGTTGTGGAAAAAAATGAAAAAATGACCGTTACGTCCCGAACGTCTTGTTTTTCTTGTTTTTTCTTGTTTTTAATTGTTTTCTTCTTGATTTAATGTCCGATAATACTTGTCTGTGATTTTATATGGACTTTTTGTGTGATTTGCTCCGGGTAGGAAAATAATATTTTTCCTGACCGGAAAAATCTGTTTTTAATTATTCGGAGGGCGGGGGATCTTACTAAACCCATTAAAACGAGCCTAAAATTAATCTTTTAATTTTTAGGATTTAATCACAAATAAAATAATTTTATATTATTATAATATTATTTTATTAGTCGGTATGAATAAGTGACGGCGGACCCGAAATATTTTGCGGGACCCACGTTTAGTCATTGAGTCTTTGTACACGTGGACCAATGAGGAGCCGGTCAAAATTGATGGCTATGACTCATCGCAACGGGCCAATAGGACGATGACACGTGGCGTGACACCTCGATCATGACTCGGCCAGCTTCTAGAAGGTTCCGTCGACTCGGCTGTGACTCACCGCAGTGACTCGCCAGTTCCAGAAACTTCTCTGATGACTCAGCGCTGTGACTCACCATTGATGATGCAACCAATGATGCAGTTGTGATGCAGTCAGTGACTCAGCATGCTGACTCACCTGCTTTGGAAAATATCTACGCTGACTCGCCATGCTGACTCACCTGCTTTGGAAAATATCTATGCTGACTCATCTGCTCTAGAAAAATATCTACGCTGACTCGTCATACTGACTCACCCGTTCTAGACAGTTCCATGATGACTCATCATACTGACTCATCGTAGTGAGTCACATGTTCTAGAAATTTCTCTTTGATGACTCGCTTTATGACTCATCAAGAGCAATCAGTAGAAGAAAAATGATTAATAATAATTACTATTCTGTTAGTTTAAAATAAAAATCTATGTATATTTTATTACCCATTAGACAATAGACATTGACTTTATAAGCAGTAATTATTGTTCATTGCTTATGATAAACCGAAAAATATCCTAAGCCTTCATTTTTTTTTTGAGTCTATAAATAGGAGAGCCTTAGCTCATTTTCAACTTTGGCAAGAAGCTCTCACCTTCCTTTTCTCTCCATGTGCTCCACGGCCATGGCTTCCAAATGGAGACAATCTCCAACCATTCACCTTACTTACTCTTCTACACATCCTTTTCTCCAAAGAACCAAGACCAAGCAACCAAAATTCTCTCTCATTTTCTCTCCCCCTTGATTCGGCCAAAGCACCAAGAACACTTCTCCAAATTTCTATAATTCCTACCAATATCATTTCTTGAATCCTCTCATCAATCCAAGACACTTTCATGTTAGGAATTTCTCAAGATTCCTTCATCTTCATCTTCCTATCAAGCAAAAACCACAAAAGCTCACATCTCTCCCTTTCTTCAAGCTCACGGCCAACCCTCAAAAATCACCTTCCAAGCTTCAATAATTTTAAATGACCATAGATCTTGAATCTCCATGCATTTCTAAAGAACTTTCATGTTGGAAGTTTTTCCTAAATCTTCCATTTTCTACCTTGTTCTTCAAAGCTCAAGTTTGAAACCATGAAGGTGAAATTCTTTAATCTTCATGTTTCTATCCATTTTAAAGTTTTAATCATGATTTTAATCCATGATTATTCTAGTTTAGAGCCTTAGGTATTAATATTGTATGTTTTCTTTGTTTTCAAGGAGCTCTTGGAGGAGGAAGCTTGCTTGAAGGAGACATACAAAGGACTTGGAGGTTCTACAAGAGGTAAGAGGAGATTACCCTCATCAACCAAGTGTTGGTGGTGAGGAATATATGTGGTTGTGCTTGTAGAATCCATAAGGATTCGGTGGTGTGCTTGTTTTGATGTGTTAATTATTTGTGTATTTGTTATTTGTGTGTTTGATAATTTGGTGCTTACTAGTAGGTTGTTGTGTATTTGTTAGTAGTCTTCTTATGTGATATTTGTAATAATTGCATGTCTACAAGCTTTAATTTGCATGTCTACAAGCTTTGATAATATGGCATGTGTTAGAAATGCATGATAATATATAGGATGCAAATAATATGTCAAGGATTGCATGAGTGTTCCAAAGAACACATTAACAAGGCTCACGGCCATGATTTAAATGGGGAACCAAAATGTTCTCTTAATTTTCTTAAAAGGTAACCTAATTAACCTAAGAGCATTGGTAAGATATCCATTTGTTTAGATTAAGAAAAATGAATTTGGAAATTAAATGGCATAACCTTACATTTTCATCCAACATGTCTAACTTCAACACTTTGATTTCTAAAACTATTTTCTAGGGTAAGGATTAAATTAATGTAGACAATACAAGAGATTAAACATGTATTTAAAAGGTGAAAAATAATTTGGAAATCAAATGCAAAGTTTTTATCCAATTCGCCAACATGCCAAAATAGACATTCATGATTTCTAAAATTAATTCCAAGCTATTTTCAATCAAGAAGAAGCAATACAAGTTAAAGTAAATTTTCTACAATAAATTTTAAAGAAATAAAGTAGTTAGAATTAAGTTTAAGAGGTTAATACTAATGGTTTTTACTGTAAGAAGAAATACAGTAACTTTATAAAATTTCTAACGTATAGCTCATCGTGTGTTTTGAAGCACGTTAGGAATTTTCAAAAGTATAATTATTCGGTATTAATAAAAATGAAAAGGACTTTTAAACGGTAAATTTAGGAAACCATTATTATAATTTATTAAACAAAATGCTGTCAATTTTTTTAGTAAAAATGAACCTATAAGATAGCAAAAATATCCAAAAGACCGTATGCAGTATGAAAAATTATTCTACGTAATTTAAATGTACTAAGTACTATTTCTGTTTGTTTAAACAGTAATTTTTAAAGCAATCGAATAAGAAAATGATTTAAAAATACTACGCGATTGAGAAAACGTATTAAAAATGCTACGCGATTTTAAAAACAGAAAAATATCTTTACCCGATTTTTAAACGTTTGTAAAAACGACGGAATTATGAAAATGCGATAAAATTTCTACGCGATTGACCGTTACTATAATTATTTTATGCTGTCGGGAAAAAGTGAACCCGTACATGTGCTTTTGAAAATCTATATCTTTGTCGGGAAAATGTGAACCCGTACATGGCTTTTGAAAATCTATTTACTTGTCGGGAAAATGTGAACCCGTCTGTGTTTTTGAAAATCTATTTGCTTTGTCGGGAAAATGTGAACCCGTATGTGCTTTCCATCTATCTCATTATGTGTGCCATGTATTTGGTGGATTTGTTGACGAGACGAATCACATCGTGTTGTCGATGCGATAAACATAGTGTGGTTCATTGTTCTAATGAACTTGGAGGCTTTAGTGTACGGGATCCCACATGTGGACAGTTGGTCGCTCCGCCGGGCCGTGGTAAACCGATATAGCACACTATGGTACTCGACGTACACTATATTTAATCGAGATTTGTGAAATCTAGTAGTACATTTGCCCGTAGTGCCACAACGTGAGACCGTGAACTACACCACGCCTGGATTGATGGATTCTCGTGTCGTGGGGCTATAGACGCAACGTGTGACAACATGCAATAGTTGGTGGGGCAGCCGTGGTACTATTAGGTTTTGCGAATCATTCCTCTCTCGATACTTGTGTTTTCTTTAGCTCCATGGAGTAGGATTGTGTCTTATTGTATATGTTGATATGTGGTGCATTATTATCTTCTATTTGTTATTTTTATCTATTATCTTTTATTTGTTATTTCTTTTATCTCATTATCTTTTATCCGTGATATTTTTATTTGTGATCTTTCATATCCGATATTAATTGTTTATATGTTGTATTTTGTCTGTGCATTATTGTATTTTTTTTCTCGCTATGAAATTTGTTATTCTTGAATTTAATCTTTATTTTTATTGTACTGTTATGATATTTTATATGGTATGAATTGTTATATCTGTCCTGATCCTGATAATGTTATTACTGTTTATTTTATTAGGTTATATGCATATTAGAAATATTTGTAAACTGATAACATGGCTATAATTGTGATTATCTGTGTGTATGGAATGACTTTGTCATTCGAATCATTCTTTACTACCGTACTGGTATTGGTGAAAGGGGATCTCACCTCTTTCCTGTGTTGTTTGTTTGGGTTGTATCATTTGAAATCGTATAGTAGGCGGAGTACATCTATTGGAGGCCATATTCTGAAGATGGTGACGGCGTCGAAGAGTGAACTTCAAACTTCAATAGGACGCAATTGGTGAAGACATGGATCTTGTAGGTTGGGTTTTTTTTTAGTGTTATTACCGTGCTATTAGTAGTAACCGTCTTTGGGGTGACTACTATTTCTCTGAGTCTGTAAATTACATGTTTTACTTCTATAATGAATATTTGGTGGTACTTATATTATGTGTATTAGTTAATTCAATTTAATTTCGGTTTTTCTTATAATTTTTGGTAAGTCTATATTTCTGCGAAATGAAATTTTAAAATTCATCTTTTAACAATCAAAACTTTTATAAAATGATTTCAGTTGGTTTTATATTTTATTTAAAATGTGACGCCCTACAGAGGGTGTTATAGGGACAACTTGAACATCTTGCTTGGAAACAAATATGTGTATTTAAGAAGGCTGGTTTATGGTATAATCCCAAAAACCAACAAAAGTTTTATAAGAACTTCTTTGTTCCATCAAGTACATCAAGTAGTCTTTTTGTAGTATATTTTTATATTTGCAAGAAAGGATTTAGTGCATCCACATGTAATACAAGAAAAAACATCAATGTAGATTCTAGGAAGGTTTCGGTTCCCAAGGGCACCTTATCCATAACTAACACACAAGGACCGAAGAAAATTTGGATACTTAAGGTTAAAAATTGAGTGTATGTTATAGGTTTGCTTGAAGGCCAAGAACTCACATTGATATCTTGATAGTGGTTACTCTAAGCGCATGATCAGAGATGCCTACAAGTTTTCTTTCCTAGTCCCTAAGAAGAATGGACATGTAACCTATGGAGACAATAATAACAGAAAGATTTTTGGTATTGGTAAAGTTGGTAAAACACCTTCCTCCTCTATTGATAATGTATTACTTATTGAAGAACTCAAACATAACTTGCGTAGCATTAATCAATTATGTGACTACAGAAATAAAGTTATATTTTATTCAAATTATTGCATAATTGAAGGAGTAGATGACAATCAAGTTAAGTTTATTGGTCATAGAGTGAATAACATATATATGATTAGTCTTGATGATATATCCTTAAATTTTGCAAAAATGTCTTATGCGTAAAGAAGATGATTTATGGCTTTGACATAGAAGAATTATGCACATTCACATAGATCACTTGAATAAGTTGGTTTCTAAGGAGCTAATAATTGGACTACCTAAGCTCAAATTTGAAAAAGATAAGTTATATGATACATGTCAAAGGGAAAGTAAGTAAAAGTCTCTTTTAAAGCTAAAAATGTTGTTTCTACCTCTAGATCTTTACAACTTTTGCACATGGATCTTTTTAGGCCCTCAAGAACTATGAGATTTGGTGAAAATTACTATACACTTGTGATTGTGGATGATTATTCTAGTTTTACATGGACATTGTTTCTATCTCATAAAATTGAGGTTTTTCAATCTTTTAGAAAACTTGCCAAGGTTATTAAAAATGAAAAAAGTTCTAACATTACATCTATTAGAAGTGATCATGGTGGAGAGTTTAAAAATCAAGATTTTGAAACTTTTTGCAATGAAAATGACATTGAACGTTATTTTTTCAGCCCTTAGAACTCCACACCAAAATGGAGTTATAGAGAGGAAAAATAGATCTTTGGAACAAATAGCTAGAATTATACTCAATGAATCTAACCTTCCTAAGTAGTTTTGGACAGATATGATAAGTACTACTTGTTATATAATGAATAGGGTTCTAATAAGATCAATTTTAAAGAAAATCTCCTATGAATCATACAAAGGAAGGAAACAAATATCTCCCACCATTATGTCTTTCGATGCAAATGTTTTGTTTTGAATAATGAAAAAGATAACTTAGGCAATTTTGATGCAAAATCTGATGAAGGTATATTTCTTGGCTATTCTATTCATAGTAAAGCTTTCAAAGTTTATAACAAAAGAACTATACCATAGGAAAGTCCATACATGTTGTATTTGACGAGACTAATCTCAATAGACTGAGAAAGGAATTTGTTGATGATGCTGTGGAAATTCTAGCTAAAACTCACTTGGATGACAAAGAGAAAAAAGCAAAGAAGCAAGAAAAAAAATCAAGTTGAGGCAAAATAAGAGGAAACACAAGTCATGGATCTTCGCAAGGAATAGAGGACCTCAAGATATCATCCTTTTGACTAAGTAATTGGTGATGTATTAAAAAGAATAACAACTTGAAACTCTTTTAGAGATGCATGCAATCATATGACCTTTGTTTCTCAAATTGAACTTAAAGACCTAGATGAGGTTATTTTTTATGAACATTGGATCTTGGCCATGCAAGAAGAATTAAATCAATCTGAAAGGAATTTAAGAACAAACTTGATGGGGATAATAATAAGAAATAAAGCTAAGCTTGTTGCTAAAGGTTATAATCAAGAAGAAGGAATTAATTACAAAGAAACTTATACTCCCATTGCTAGATTAGAAGCTATTAGAATGCGACTTCCTTTTGGATGGATCATGGATTTCAAGCTTTACCTAATGGATGTAAAAAGTGCTTTTCTAAATGGTCTATTCAAGAGGAAGTGTATGTGGAACAACCTATTGGTTTTCAAAGTTATGAGCTGCCCAACCATGTTTTTAAATTGAAAAAGGCATTGTAATGTCTAAAACAAGCTCCTAGAGCTTGGTATGAAAGGTTGAGTAAGTTCCTTTTAGAAAAAAGTTTTTATAGAGGTAAGGTTGACACAATACTCTTTATTAAAAACAAAAAAACATGTCATTCTCCTTGTGCAAATTTATGTTGATGATTTTATATTTGGTACTACTAATGAATCCTTGTATAAGAAGTTTGCTAGTCTAATGCAAAGTGAATTTAAAATATCAATGATGGGTGAGCTAAACTTCTTCCTTGGACTTCAAATCAAGCAAACAAAAGATGAAACATTAATAAGTCAAACCAAGTATTGCAAGGAGTTGCTCAAGAAGTTTGGAATGAATAATGCTAAAGAAATGACTACCCCAATGAGCACCTCTTGCTATTTGAACAAGGATGAATGAAGTAAATCTATAAAAATCATTAAGTATAGAGGTACGATTGGCTTATTCTGTTACCTTTCCGCAAGTAAGCCAGATATAATGTTTAGTGTATGCAAGTGTGCTAGATATCAAGCTTGTCTTAAAGAATCTCACCTAAGTGCTATAAAAAAATAATACAATATATTGTTGGCACATCATAAATGGACTTGTGGTACTCCAAGGGTGCCTCATGTAGTTTGGTTGGTTATACCGATTTTGACTTTGCCAAATACAAGGTCGATAGAAAAACTACTAGTGGGACATGCCACTTGCTTGGAAGCTCTTTAGTTTTTAAGCATAACAAGAAACAAAATAGTGTGACATTGTCTATGGCTGAAGTTGAGTATGTTGCAGACAGAAGTTATTGTACTCAAATTCTTTGGATGAAACAATAACTTCTAGATTATAGACTCCTGCTTGATCACATGCTTATAAGATGTGATAAAACTAGTGCAATAAATCTAACTTAGAACCCAATCTTGCACTCTAGGACTAAGCATATTGAAATAAAGCACCATTCCATAAGAGATCATGTGTAAAAGAAAGATTGTGTGCTTGAGTTTGTGGACACATCAAAACAATTAGCTAATATAGTTACAAAACCTTTGGCAAAAGAACGTTTCTTTTACATAAGAGGAGAACTAGGAAAAATTGATCAATTATTCATTTGAGTGAATGTTTATGTTTGATGTAATTTTATTATGATTATTCATTTAAATCCATTACTGACTCAAGTATCGGAGGTTTTTCCAAATTTGTTTTGCAGGTACTTGACTCATGACTAAGTCCCCCAATTTCAAAATGTCAAATTCCAGTTACTGCATAGAAGTTACTAATGTTTCTAGAGCTCAATAATCAATTATTGGATGCGAATATTCAATTATGCATTGTTATAGCAGCTCAAAATTGTGTTTTCAATAGGGTATAATGAATTATCTTGAGTAGATAATCGATTAGTATTGTATCAGAAAGCTCAATTTTTTTTAGGAAATAATTGATTATGGGAAGACCATAATCGATTAACATGATGATAGAAGCTCTCATCTTTTGTGTTTAAAAGACAATTGATTAAGAAAATTTTATAATCAATTATCTAGGTTAATCAGTTTCTGAAAAGGATGTAAATAATTGATTATTGACACCTAATAATCGATTATCTTCAAATTATATCAGATCTTTCAACGCCCTCCAACCCATTTCAAAAATCCTCCTTCTCTCTTATCACCATTTTCTCCTCTTTCTCTTTAAACACTAATCCCTCTCCACCACTTCACCACCACCTTTCTCCACCCAACCACCACAAACCATGCATTTTCACCACCTAAATCCTTTTCCACCATAAAAAATATGCCTTCCCCTCTCCAAATTTCCCTAAATTTCACCCAAATCTCTTTTTTCCTCACTAACCCGTGACCTAACTTGTAACAATGCCCTCCAGTTCTCACCCCAAGCGAGCCCGCACCAAGAATGCTCTTGGTGATGTTCATCCCAACAATCCCTTGGAGCTTTGGTGGCTCGTCTCTAAAAAATCACAAATGCACCGCTTCATGCGTTAGTATCTTAGGAGAAATTTGGTCCAATCAAAGTACATGGACCTTGATTTCTTCCTGAAAGAATGGTTCAACTTCATCTCCCTTCTTGAGCATTAGTGGGTCTTGCAACTCTACACTCACCACCTGGACTTCTATCTGGATTTGGTTATAGTATTCTAATGCAACCTTAACATTGACAATAATGACTTGGTTACTAAAGTAAAGGGACATAAGATTGTAGTGAAGCCCCGTGACTACTTGGACTTGTTTGGACTGCACTACACAGGGCAATCATTCTCTGAGAATAGCTACAAGGATTTGGAAAGCTACAACCACACTACTGCAATCTAGGAAATGATCAAACTGGGTTACCGCGTCCTTGGTGCATCCTTCACAGCTGGGAAGCTCACAGGTGAGGATCATCTCCTTCACTATGCATATGCTTGCATACTTGCTCCTAGAGGGGGCAACTATGCTTATTTGGGTGAGGATAACATCTTCATTCTCTGGGCCATTAAATAGAGAATGCATATTAACTGGCCCTACTTTAATATTCATCATATGCTGAAAGTGCAAAGTAGGAACAACAAGGATCTCCCATATGGTTTTCTCATCTCTAGAATTCTCGATAAGTATCGTGCCATTGTGGAAATTAAGAAAGCAACCAAGATCATTGATCACCACAAATTTGGATTGGATACTTTCAATCACATGCACATGAAGAAGGAGAATGATGTGTGGGCCTATGGAGATGAAGAGGCTGAGGCTGAGATAAGTGATAGTGATGTTGCTAGTGAGGATGAGGTTGTCCTTGTTGATGTTGATATGCCAACTGCTCCGAATGTGAATGAAGATCAGGTCTTAGATGCTATTGTTGATCTCTAAGTCTACAAGGAGCATAGTTTTAGGGCTATCTATGACCATCTCAATGTGATTGAGCGCCGCTTCCACCATCATCACCGAAGGGCCACGAGGCTTAGTCATGGGTTGTTTGGTGATGCTATCTAACTCTATTTTAGTCTTTTAATTTACTTTCATTTGAACTTTGTTGATTATCTTTGATGTATATCATATAATCTAACCTTAGTTGGGTTTATATTTTGGACATGCATAGTTGGTTTTGGTGGATATTCAATAAGCTGATAGGCTGTTGGTTTTTTAGACCGAATTTTGAATATGCTGATATATTTTATTAATGGATATCTTAAATGGATATGATGTTGAACATCTTTTGTCATTTTGTTTTGCTTAATGAATATTCTGTTAAATATTATGGAAATAGTTTTTCATTATTCTCTTTCTCTTGTCAAATATTTTGTTTGAACATATTTTTTATCATGACAAAAGAGGGAGAATGTATTTGGCTCTTGGTATTGAGAAAGGAAAGGTAAAATTGGAAATTGAAAAAAAAGGTAAAAAAATAAATGATCTTGGGATTTCAAAATTAAGGGGGAGTCGCACGTCTCTGATTTAACCACCTCTTGCAACATAGAGGGGAAGTAAGACTCTTTAACACCCTTTTATGAATTCCAATTTATTTTAACTAACTCTTTTGTCAATAATTGTTTGTCATCATCAAAAGGAGGAGAATGTAATTGGTAGATGGCAATAGTTTTGATGATCACAAACAAGAAAAAATAAGCAAGATCAAGTCCAAGATCCTTCAAAACTAGTATATAGGACTTAGATTTCATGTAAAGATTAGAAGAAATCACACTAGGCTCTTAATTTGTTTTTCAAATGCCCAAGATAGCACTCAATGAAACAATGTGTTTTTAAGTTTCCAAAAATGTTTTTAAAGTCAAGCAATAGGAACCTTTGGTTGCATATGGCTTATGTTGGCTAAATGTTTTCATGCTTTTAGAAGTCAAATAATTAATTAAGAGCTTGCCATAATCAATTACCTGGGCTCAGTCGGATGCCCTGTCATGGGTTATAAGCCAATAATCAGTTATGAGGATGACTAAAGTCTATTATCAAAAGTCAGTAAGCCAAGTTTTTTGTTCTTTTAGGCATAATCAATTATTGCACGACAATAATCGATTATTTAAGCAAATAAGCTGATTCTCGCCTAATTTGTTGAAATGCAATAATCAATTATTGCTTACCAATAATTGATTACCTATGTTCCAGAAACATAAGTTTTTGTGCTATCCTGCAAATAATCTATTATCTAGGTTACTAAAATCAGAAATTAACAGCTAATAGCTCACATTAAATGCATCCAACTACCCCCAATGTCTCTTTTAATTTATGAGCTTTAAATACAAAACCTTGGGGACTCAAATATAGTTGAATAACACTCTGAAAATCATTCTTGAGCATTTATTGTGAATTATAACAACTTTTAATCATAACCCTCTATTTTTGAGCTTAAGTGTGTGATCCTTTGTTATCTCTTGGTCTTCAATTTGTATAATCCACTCTTGTGAAAGTTTCTATTTATTATTTTCATATGAAATTCATTTTAAGAGGGTGGAGTATCCCTTATGAGATTGAAAGGGTGAGATATCCTTTGTTGTAAGGCTCAAACACTAAGGGTGAAGTATCCCAAGAGTTTTATGAGTGCTCTTTGATTTAAAGTTTGTAAAAACCTATTGAAGCTTGAAGTTTAGTAGAAAATATTGGGTAAATCACTTGAGAACTGAACATAGATCCGAAGAAGTGGATGAACCAATATAAATCTTGGTATTTGCTTTCTCTCGACTCTATCTATTTTATATTTGTGCATTTTATAGCTATATGCTCTCTTGAATACTTTGTGTCTTAGTTATTTTAGTGTGAGAAGTTCTCATCCTCATCTATGTATTAAACTCTGGAAATTAATAGCTTTAACAAAGTTTGATAAACAAGTGTTTTTGGAAAAGTTTGCGTAAATCTTTTACAAACATAATTCACCCTCCTCTTGTGTTTGAAGCCACTTGGTAACAAACTACACCAAACAACTATAGAAGTAGTGTAGTCCTTAAGCACATGAAGGACCGTCTCATTATGACAACCATAGATGGCACAAAAGGAGTCATTAATGAGGTGCCTAAGAGCTCTATTGCTATTAATCAACAAGGTTTTATTTGATATCAACCAAATCAAAGAGTGGAGACATTGAGGAGCTTCCACCTTCCACACGAGCTTAAACAAAACATTCGCAAACTCCTCACAAGGTTTAGAAAACACCTTATAAGTTGTGCAAATATAGAAGGAGCCGTTGGGAGTGCAATGCCAAGCAATACTAACAAGAGGTCTATTTAGGATAGGCGGAGGTAAGGAAACAATAATCTTCGCAAACTTAGGAGGCAAAACTAAGTTAAGTTTTTGAACATCCTATGTATCCTCCACAGTTGCAAACTCAGTAACCAAAGTATTTGAGTAATCTTCATCCAAGTGAAAACTAGCAAAGTCAGCCAAAGAATGGATCCCAAGGACCCAGTGATCCTACCAAACCTTGCATTCTAATCTCCCTATATGCCTAAGAAGGTTATTCGAAAATTTGTCCCATGTCTTACAAATACCTCTCCATATATTAGACATAAAATGGCATTTTTACACCACTGGGACAACTTCATTAGAGCAATCGTACTTTTCCCTAAGGACATGGACCCATAAAGCATCACGATAGTGGATTATGGCCCAACCCAACTTCATCATAAAAGAAAAATTGAGGAACTTTGATTTCCTAAAACCAAGGCCACCTAATCTCTTCGGTTGGCAGACAATATCCCAATGAATAAAATGCATTTTTCTTTCCTCATTAGTTGAGCCCTATATAAACCTTTTGCAAGCCCTATCCACCTTTTCACAAACTTCCATAGGGAGCAAAGTAGTTTACATGGCATAGGAAGGAATGGTAGCTATAGCAAAATAGGCAAGGGTCACTCTACCTATTAGAGATAAAGACTTCATTTTCCAACCATTCAACTTACTAGCAATACAATCCAAAATATAAGTGTATGAACTTGAACTTGATCCAAGAAAGCTTTACCAAACAAAACTAGATCATCTACAAAGCACATATGAGAAAGTTTAGGCCTACCTTTAGTGAGAGAAATGAGTCCCCAAACATCATGATTGACTGCAAATAAAATAAAGTGGGAAAGTCTTTCAATACAGAGAACAAAAAGGTAAGGAGAGATTGGATCACCCAGTTGGATACCTCTAGAAGGAGTAAAATTAGGAGTACACTCCCCATTCCAAAGTAAACTCATAAACGAAGAAGAAACATAGTACCAAAGGACGTCAATAATTCTCTAGGGTAGACCCATATCAAGAAGAGTATTCTCGCGATCGGGATCGTGGTGGGATAACGACTTAAATAAAAAAAAATTAGGAGTCGCCACCAATTTTATTTTTATTTGGAAAAATTGTAAAACAAAAAAAGATGGTTTACGTTTAAAGATTCAGATTCGGAAGTTTAATTATGCATAGGGAAAGGTGGAGGCTTAAACCCACAGCACCCCTGATGCATCCGTCATAAAACGGTTACCCTAAATCAGTTGTGCAATTTTTATAACCTTTAAAAATATTTGTTTTACCCCTTTTATAAAAGATAAAAAGAAATTAACAAATAAATTACGAAAATTAATTTTGGCTAGATTTTTATTTTGAAAACTCAAATGTTTTTTATTTTTTTATTCTTAAAAAAAGAATCATTCTATCACAACTTAGATGATATAAAACAAAAAATAAGATTAACAAGTTGTCACAACTCAGCTAATCTTATTTGATTTTTATTAACAAAGTTCAATTATTTTATTTTATTTATCTCTCAAAAAAAACCTCAAGTCATCAAACTATCACAGTTTAGATGACTCTTATAAAAACAAGATTAATGAGTTATCACAACTTAGATAATCTTTTTTTATTTAAAAAGAACTTTCATTAATAAGATTAATGCAAGATCATTAAAAAAAGAGAGAAAACAAAAGGCCTAATTAATATCTAATGTACTTATGCCATTATGTTGATTATTATAGTAAAAATGTAAAAAAAAAAAAAAAATCAAATAAAATAATAATAAAAAGAATAAATGAGAATGATCAAGCCTAACAAGCATTTCTATGAGCACTCAGCAGATGTAGAAAGCAATCAAAACGAATGTGTGGATCGGTACCAAAAGGGAAAAAACATCCAGCTTAGAAAACAAATTATGCATAGACTTGTTAAATAAATTAGAATGATATAATGCAACATCATGTTAAGGTTGTTTCAGCATAAGCATCAAGCTTGAGCTGATAAGTTTTCGATCAGGTTTATTATCAGATTCAAGCAATTCTAATGAATGCAGAGACCAAGCAATCAACACAAGTGCATGAACCACTACCAAATGGGGGTATAAAGCATCAAACTTAGAAAACAAATTATGCACAGACATAAGCATACTATTGACAAGTTCATTTTTTTAAAGCATATTAGTCGAGACAGATAATTAAAAAAAGAATGATTCAAGAGTTGCATCTAACACCCTGTGAGCACCTTACTATCAGATCTAAACAGGAATTTTATAAACTCATCAGTCCTTGGATTTGAGAAGAACAAGATAGAAAACAAAATGTCATTTATTTAACCAGATCAGCACTCAACCCATCACTACCATCTAAACTAAATAGCCTAGTAACCCAATGATGAACCACATCACTTCATTACATCAATTTAAAGAACAAAGTCACATTCAGCATAAACTCAGTAGTTTTGGAATCAAGATAGGTCCACTTTCATCCTGATAAAACTTAGCAACTACTAAACCATGAGGGGCATACAACATTTAACATATATAATCCCAACACATAGATGTAAACCCATAACATTCCAAATAGCAGTAACAAAAACAACTTTGGACCCCAAGCTTGATACTCCAAAGCCAGTGATGAAAAAGAACATTCAGAACCCACACATTATGCACTATTTCTTATTTGTCATATAAATGTCACAACCAAAGGAAACTTCTGCTAGTTTTGCTCCTCATTTCTAAAGACCAGACAACGTAAAATCATGCCATTTAATATGAAAAACCATGATCAGCCATTAACAAATTTCATGAGTCAAATTTAACATGTTTTTAAAATTAAATGACAAGGCAACATATTATAGCAAAATAGTAAACTAAAGGGTGGAGTACCAAATGGGCAGAGTTAGCCTCTTAACACATAGATAAACATGACATCATCAACATAAATAGATTTTGAAGGGGGGCAACGATTCAATCATTCTATCAAACAGACGGAAGGCAACAAGAATAAAACTAAACTAAAAAGAAAGATTCACACATCAGAAACCAAGTTTTCAGATTTCACACAAAGTCAGTCCACGAATAAAATAAGAGAGTTCTAATTTATTCAAGATCCTCAATACAACAACATAAGAAGAGAACAAAAGAAGATGAAATAAAAAACTCAAATTACCAAATGGGAATCCTTTCAAATAGTTGAGAGCAAAAGCTATTCTGATCAGTTTTTTGTCTCTCAATTCCTCACAATACAAACTTTCACCTTTTAAAAAAGTATCTGCTAAAAAAAAGCCCTCCAAAATTTTCGTTCTCTAGTATTTATAGAGAAAAAAAAATTGGACCGTAGGAGAGCTTCCTCTGTGTTATCTTGTAGCCTGAGACGCATAGCCCGGATCTTAGTGCCTCATGTGGAGAGATTGCAGGGGTTGACGAAGCTTGGGTCTCACTCTAATTTCCTTTTTTGTGTTTCGTCCCTATGCTCCATGTATTCTCTTCCTCCAAGTTCAAATGTTTTCCTTCTCATGCTGTGTGGTTCTTCCAAGGTGCAGGGGTGCTGAACAGGACATTGAGCCTTGTGTGTGGCAGAGGTTGAACCAGGCTTGAGTCTTCTCTCAATTTTCATTTTCGTGTACACTCTATCTGCTCTATGCAAAATCTCCCTTCTAATCCTTGTAGTTTACCCAAAGATAAGATCCTCGTGACTTGGGCTTTACTAGAATGGGAGTGGCAGTTGTTTCTTATTTCATCCTTCCCATATTTGTTTCCATATCTTCCTCTTCAGAGCCATCAAAACCGGTCCTTGAAAACACGAATTATGCAGTGGCGGTGGCCTGTAGCAAGCTATACAGTAGCCTCCATCCTTGAGGACACTCCTGGTGCTGCAGCTAGGTGTTGTCTAGTGTAGGTGAGTGTCTTCTCATACGTGTTGTAGTGGTGGCTGGCCGAGCTTGGAGCCTTGTGAAGTAGAGCTAGGTGCGACTACTAGGGTTTAGAAGGGAAGGAGCAACACAAGAATGGGTGGAGGATTCGGGTTTAGTGGGGGGATCCGAGTTTAGTGAATCTTGGGCTAAGATGGATCAGGCCCAAACCTCTTTTTTTTTTACCTGCTCTTTATTTTTTTTTTTTTTTTTCAAAAATATTTTATTTATTACTTTTTATTATTATTTTTTTAATTAATAGAAGCAAAGTTAATTAATTTTTCCTTTGATCATTCATAACAATTATTTTTTTTGTCCAGACAAAATTAAGTATTTACCAGTATCATGAACAAAGTCCCACCTAATTCTATCTTAGGCCTTCTCTAAATTAATCTTGATAACCACCCAACCTTTTTTTTACTCTTCTTATTTCACATAGGGTGAATCACCTCTCGAGCAACGATAATGTTGTCAGAGCTCTGTCTTCCTAGAATAAAACTACATTGTGTAGGAGCTATCAACTTAGCCATCACACTTTTCAACCGAGAAGCAATAAATTTAGTGATCAATTTGTAACACACATTGTATAGACTAATGGGCCAGAATTGCTTGAAACTTTTTGGTTTGTCCACATTAAGAATAAGAAAAATAAGAGTACCATTAGCACCCTTAATATTTGCTAGATTCTGAAAAATATGATTAACCTAAGAGATGAGGGAGGTCTTGCCACATCCCATTGAGTTTGGAAACACACTGCATGGAGGCCATCGGGCCCAGAAGCTTTTAAAGCCCCCATGGAAAATAAAGCACACTTAATCTCACAATCAAGAATGTCTCCTCCAAGCATGTCAAACTCGTCATTTGATAAAGGAGGAAAGGCACTAGAAAGAAAAAAACTTAGACAAAATACCTTGATTTGTATATAGTTTAGAGAAAAAGTCCATGCCAAGACTTTAAATAGTGTCCTGATCCTCCACCCAGATACCATTATCATCCTTACGAGAAGTAATTCAATTCCTTCTTCTACTGGCTAGAGCAAGGCCATGTAAATAGTTTGTATTCTGGTCACTAAAATTAATCCATTTATTTCTTGATTTTTGCTTCTAAAGAATCTCTTCTTACATAAGAAGACTCTCATAATCCCACCAAAGCTTTGTTTGAAGATCTTCCAAAAACACATTACCATGAACAGAAAGATGCTAAGAGATTCCTTCCAAACGTAACAAGAGTCTATTTTTCCTTCTAGCAATATCCCCAAAGACCTCTGTATTCCACACTATCATGTTAGTTTCAAAGGAACCAAGCTACCAAGAAATTCCCCATGCTCAACCCAAGTATATTTCATAAGATTCCCGAAGTCTTCATGGAGAAGCCAAGGGGCAAAAAACTAGAAAGGATTCTGGCCATGCACCAAGGGGCGAGAGCTCTCAAAGTTTAAAAGCAAGGGAACATGATCTGACTTGAGTTTCGGGAGATGTTGAACCAGAATATTCGGGAAGCACATAGACCAGACATGGTTGGCAAACACCTGATCTAAACGCTTCCTAGAGCTTCCCTTTTGCCATGTAAAGTCCTGACTAGTGAAACCCAAATCCAACAAGCCGCAATTTTGCATGCAAGCCTAAAACCTCTGACTATCCATTGCACCACTATTACCATATAAAGATGTAGAATCCAAAGTGGAGTTGAAATCACCTCCAATGCACCAAGGTCCCCTGAATACTACCAACCAAAGATTCCAGAGCACCGCAAAGATCTTTTCTAGGACCAGGATGTGTGCTACCATACGCGATAGTAAGCCACCAAACATAGCCCTAGTTAAAAGACACATGCATGTGAACATACTGTCCATGGTTTTAAATTATGGTTGCAGTCACGATTGCAGAAACTACTAAAACTGTAATATTGCGAACAATTGCGGCTGATGCAGTCGCAATTGCAGTCACGATGCGGTTGCAGAGATTATTAAAATCGCAATTGTGATTGCGGACTACAATTTAAAACTATGATACTATCTATGGGAGGTAACCACTTGAACATCCCAACAATCCCTCCTCCAAAGACACCAAATCCCACCCAAATGACCAACAACATCCTCAAGATGCACTCTATCAAAAGCTATACGATTTGCAATCCTTTTAGCATGAACACCATTGACATGAGTCTCCAAGACAAAAACAAGAGAAGAATGATAACGGTTCATGTGTAAGTTCTTTACTAAAACATGATAATGTTGGCTGAGAATAATTTTTACTTTTAATTAATTATAAAATAATTAATGTTATAAAGAACAAATTCAAAATTAAACTTTATCTCTTTCTAATCAACAACAATAATTCAAATTTAAATTATTTAAATGTTCTTCAAGCAATGATAGTATAAAATAGATTTTAAAACAAAATTATGAAATTTAAGCAGGAAACATGTTACTTTAATGAAAATTGGAGTTGCCACGTGATAATTAAGGCAGCTCATTTATTAATATATAATAATTGATTGATTTTATCCAATATATGATTGTTCATGTTATCCCATTTATTGCACGAGACTTGACTTGCATAAGTATCGCATAAGCATCACACAGGTACAAATCTAGTTAATATTTAAAGAGAGAGTCCACTTATGAAATGCTCAAAGGACATGCTGCAATGTGGTAAGCACAAATAATAACATGTGTAAGTTTTTTTTTTTCTGAAGTACATGAATATTGGGTGAGAATAAATTTCACTCTTAATTAATGGTAAAATAATTAATGTGGTTATAAATAATTTTAAAAGTAAACTTTATTTGTTACTCATCAATAACAACAATTTAAACTTAAATTGTTTAAATGCCTCATCCCCATGTTAATCCATAAAACACCTTTTCTTTACCTGCCAAAAGCTTCCCCAAAGCATTACAAGAAGAGCTTTGTAACCACTCTAATGGAGGCTGCCACCTTTCATAGTTCCCCTTCCTGCAAAGAAGACAACTACCTTGTGTCCATTCTCAAGTCTTCCAGGAAGAAAGCCTTGCAATAGCTCAAGGACAAGCTTATGGCTCCATCTAATGAGGCTTTTTTTTATGCCTCTACGTATGGTATCCTTCTCCTTGGCAGCATTGACAAAGCTACTGTGATACTCTTGATGTTTCTAAGAGCTAGGGACTTTAGGGTTGGTGATGCTCATAATATGCTTTGAAGTTCTTGGCTAGAGGAAAAAGTTTGGTGCTGACAACATTCTTGAAGAAGACTTGAGGTTCAAAGAGCTTGAAAGGGTGATAGCTTATATGCAATGGTATGACAGAGAGGGACCCTGTCGACTACAATGTCTGTAGGGGTGTTCAGGGAAGAGGACATGGATAAGAGGATCTTCGGGGGCAAAGAGAAGCTAAAGAAGTTCTAGAGATGGAGGGTTCATGTCCTGAATAAGGCATCAAACTTCTTCTTTTTTTTTTTTTTAAGCCTGGTAGGGTCAATTCTCTAATACAAGACCTTAATCTATTTCCAAACCTAACTACTAATAAAGGGGATTCACGTCATTTAGTCACATCTGAGTTATCCCATTTTACCTCTACTTATATAAAAATATAAAGTTATATTAAGTATGAAAAAGATAAAAAATGTAAATACTTGTTTTTCTTTAATTACAATTAACTTCAAACACTTCTCAACTTCTCATTATATGATTGTAATTTACTTTAAACATACTTTGATATTATTTATTTTTATATTAATAAAAAAATGCAAATTAAAAGTGAATCTATTTGCTAGTAATATATGATGTGAGATTTAACTTATGAAATGCTTGAAAAACATGTTGCTATGTGGGAAGCTCAAATAGTAACATGCATAAGTTTTTTACTGAAGTATGTGAATGTTGAGAAAGAATAAATGTTACTCTTACTTAATTATAAAATAATTTGTTATTTTAAATAATTTTAAAATTAAACTTTATCTCTTTATAATGATTAACAACAATTCAAAATCAAATTACTTAAGTGTTCTCCAAGCAACGATGGTATAAAATAAAATTGTGAAATTTAGGCAAGAAACATATTAGTTTAATAAAAATAGGAATTGTCATGTGCCAATTTAGGTAGCTCATTTATTAATATGTATTTGATGCAATTGATTGATTGATTTTATTTATTATATGATTTTTCATTAAAATTTCACTTTTAATCAATTATAAAACAATTATATTATCTTAAATAATTTTAAAATTGAACTTTATCTCTATCTAATCATTAACCCCAAGAGGTTGGCCAAGCGGTAGATGAACTTGTGATGTATGGATAGGCGAACAGTTATAGGTTTGAATCCTAGTTACCTCAATTTTTTAGGTTAGGCGGCAAAGAATATCCTTGTAAATCCCCTAGTCATGGCATGGATCACCTCATGTCTTTGACCAATCAGGGAGGTAGATTAGTCAAGGTGCGAGTAAGCTGACCTGGAAATCACCTGAACATAATACAAAAAAAAATCATTAATAACAATTCAAATTCATTTTACTTAAATGTTCTCCAGGCAATGATGGCAAAAAAATAGATTATAAAACAAAATTATGAAATTTAGGCAGGAAACATACTACTTTAATAAAAATAGAAATTGCTAAATGGCAATTAAGGTAGCTCATTTATTAATATGTAATTGATAGATTGATTTTATTCATTATATGATTTTTCATGTTATTTTGTTCATCGCACCTGACTTGCACAAGTGTTGCACGTGTATCGAACCAGTGCTAATCTAGTCAATATATAAAGATAGAGCCCACTTATGAAATGCTCAAAGGACATGCTGCCATGTGGTAAGCCCAAAGAATAACAGGCCTATGTTTTTCACTTAAGTATATGAATGTTGGGTGAGAGTAAATTTACCTCTCAATTAATTGTAAAATAATTAATGTGGCCATAAATAATTTTAAAAGCAAACTTTTTCTCTTCCTAATCTATAACAATAATTTAAATTTAAATTATTTAAATGTCTCACCTCCATGTCCATCCAAAAGAAATCCTTTCTGAACTGTCCTGAAGCATCACGAAAAATTTACATGAAGTGTTTCGTCACCACTACAAGGGAGACTACCACCCTTCAAAGTTCTTCTTCCTTTAAAGAAGACAACTATGTGTCCCTTCTCAAATCTTCCAATTAGAAAGCCTTGCAAGAGCTCAAGGACAAGCTCGTGGCATCATCTAATGAGGCTTTTTTGGATGCCACCATGTGTAGTATTCCTTTCCTTTGTAGCGATGGCAAAGTTGATGTGATACACTTGATGTTTCGTAGAGCTAAGAACTTGAGGGTTGGTCATGCTCTTAAGTTGCTTCTAAAGTGCTTGGATGGGAGAAAAGAGTTTGGTGCTAATAGCACATCGTTGAAGAAGACCTGGGGTTCAAAGAGCTTGAAAGGGTGATAACTTATATGCAATGGTATGATAGAGAGGGACACCCTATATGCTACAATGCCTATGATGTTTTCAGGGATAAGGACAAGGATGAGAGGATCTTTAGGGTCAAAGAGAAGTTGAAGAAGTTCCTGAGTTGGAGGGTTCAAGTCCTCAAAGAGGCATCATGGTTCTATTTTTCTAGCCTGGTGGGATCAATTCCCTTATTTAGGTCATGGACCTCAATCTATATCTATATCTATACTATTAATAAAGGAGATTCACTTCATTTGGTCACAACTGAGTTATCCCATTTTACCCCCAACTAAATAAATGGACAAAGTTATATTTAAAGATAAAAATAAAAAGATTAAATTTAAGATACTTGTTATTCTTCAATTACAATTAACTTCATTCATTTCTCAACTTTGTAGCATTGTCTTTGTCTCAATGGTTTAATATGTTAAGTTTTGATGATGACAAATACAAGATAAAAAGAATTATGTTTATGCTTCATAAATATGCTTAATGAGATATATTGTATCATGCATATGAAGATAATGAGTTATGAATTTGGACTAACTATGCTTGTGTTAAGTGAGTAATACTTTGTAGGATAGTTCAAGTATCGAGAGTGAGCATTGCAACAAGAAAGCAAAAGATCACAATCATGCTCAACTCAAGAAGAATGAGAATGATAGGATGTTCCAAGCATTTGCAAGATTTGAAGAGAAGAAATTTTTGGAAGTTTGGATTACATCAAGAATTGATGATGGCAAAGGATCAAGTCCCAAGGTTCTTCAAGAATAGCTTATAGGACTTAGATCTTGTGTAAAAGTAAAAAGGAATCACACTAAGCTCAAATATGTTTTAACATCTTTAAAAAGTATTTCTTACATGTTTTAATGCCCAACAAACTGATTTTGGAAAGTTAGTCTTGGTGGTAGTTCAAACCTTTGACAAATAGTCAAGTTTGTATTTTGCAAAACTGATATTCAGTTACTATTTTCATCATAACTTTTAAAATATTTTGAGTTTTGTTATGAAACTTATTTCATATGAAAATAGACTCAAATATCTTTCCAATGAGTTGTCATTTATTTTAAACGGATAAGAAATGAAGAAGTTATGACCATTTGCTTTAAACTATAAAATATAGTCAAGTTTGAGTTTTGAAAATCTGACCTTTGGTCAATATTTTGATCATAACTCTCAAAATACTTTGAGTTTTGTTGTGAAACTTATTTCATTTGAAAATAACTCAAAGATCTTTCCAATGACTGGTCATTTGCTTTAATCGGATAAGAAATGTAGTTATGACCTTTTAAAGTCAGTTTTCAAAACTAGAAATGTTGTAATCAATTACACAAGTCCTGTAATCGATTACAACATTGACAGAAGCCATGTAATCGATTACCAGAAGTGTGCAATCGATTACCAAGTGCACAGAAACGTTTCTAACGGCTATAAACGGTTAGTTTTCATAAAAAATCATTTTTAAACACTACCGACAACTATTTTATCACTTGGGCTCTATATATAAGCCATGTTTGAAGCATTTACATCCTAAGAAACACAAGAACACTAAACTTGATCCTTGAATCATCAAAATCATATTTTGAGCTTTAAAGTGTGAATCATTGATACCCATAGAGCTTGAAGTTGTATTATCCACTCTTGAGAGAGTTTCTTATCATCCATACTTTATTCTTCAAGTTGTATATCTACTCTTGTGAGAGTTTCTAATCTTTCTCTTCATCTTGAAATCATTGTAAGAGGGTGAGGTATCCCTTTAGAGAAAAGGGTGAGATATCGCTTATTTGTAAAGAGGGTGAGGTATCCCTCAAAGTTGTAAGGGTGAGGTATCCCTTGTTTGTAAAAAGGGTAAGGTATCCCTCCAAATTGTAAAAGGTGAGGCATCCCTTTGTTTGAAAAGGCTTAACCTTAAGGGTGAGGCATTCCAAGGACTTGAGTGCTCAATTTTGTAAAGGTTGTCAAGCACTTGTTGAAGCTTGAAGATATAGTGGAAAATCTCGAGTGATTGCTTGAGGACTGGATGTAGGCCACAAGTGGATTGGTGGCTGAACCAGGATAAATCTTGTGTTTAATATTCTCAACTCTATCTCTTTACATTTGTGCCTTAATTATTTATGCTTGAGTTGAATTTGATATCTAGTTTATTTACTTGATTTATCCTATAGCCCAAGTAGTATTTGTGAAATCTCTAATAGTTGCACCTTTGTTAAACTTATTCCGCTGCATTTATTAATTGAATTATTCAAAATGCTTAATTTCTCAAAGGTGTTTTAAAATTTGTAATCATCCAATTCACCTCCTCTTGCGTGATGGTTGCCATGGCTAACAAGTGGTATCAGAGCTTCGTGCTCTGGTAAAAGCGAGTTAAAGATTCTTATTTGTTGGCAACCATTAAAAGCTTTTCAAAATGAAGGGTTTTGAAATTGATAAACCACCATTCTTTGATGGTGTGAATTTTGTTTATTGGAAAGCTAGAATGGAAATTTATATGCAATCTATCGATCTTGATTTATGAGATATTATACTTGATAGATTTACTTGAAAATCAAAACATTCTTGGAATGCCTATAATAAGAAATGTTTTTCCTTAAACATTAGAGCAATGCAAATCTTAAGAAATAGTTTAAATGATGATGCTTATGCTAAAATTAAGAGTTGCTCTAGTGCTAAAGATATATGGGATGCTTTTGATTCTATTTATCTTGCTAACAATGATTTCTTGCATAAAGTTGTATATAGAGAGCAAGAAGAGTAAAAACCTCTAGAGAAAGACAACATTGAAAAATGTCCTCAAGAACATGTTCAAAGCAAGAAAATGAGTTCAATGCCTCTTGGTGATGATGGTGCTCAATTTGAAGAAGAGGCAAAGCAAAACAAAATTAAGAAAAAAGATGTTTTTGAATGCTTGATGGACAATAATGAGGAAGATGGTGATTCCATTAAAAAGGACTTTGAGGTAAATAATGCTAAACCATATTATAGTCCTTCCTATGATAAGCTAAAATGTGCATATGATGAATTATATGATGATTTGTTGAATTTAGAAAATAAAAACTTATTTTATTTAGAAAACATTTCCTTCATTGAAAATGAAATTGAGACTTTGAAAAATGAATATGTTTTTCTTGATGAGGAAATATCTTTAAAATGTGAAACCTCAACTTCTTGTGAAAAATGCACTGATTTAGAAAATCAAGTTGAGGACTTATATTTCGAATTTGCCAAAGCTAATGATTCTAGTTGCTCACATTCCATGTTTGTTAATAAGAATGAAATTGATGTTACTCCACATGGAATTTCAAGTTGTGGCAAAAATAGCATAGATGTAACAATAACCAAAGGCTCAAGTATTTCAAAAATGATCTTCAAAGGACCAAGTCATTATTGAATTCAATTGTTTACAATTTTTGTGGTCATCTAGGATATATTTGTCATTTATACAATTATAGAAGAAATACTTATATGAGAAATAGTATGGTATGAGTTCCTAAAGACCTTAAAGGCCCTAGTACTAACATTCAAGGACCCAAGATGAAGTGGGTACCAAAATGTCCTCCTAGTGTTTCAATTATGCATAAAATTTCTCAAAAAGATGGACAAATTGGTTAAGTGAAGAATGAATCATCAAAGGGAATGCTTCCAAAACCCATTGGTAGAAGTTTTGGTCAAAGAAAGAAGATGACTTCAACCAAAGCTTCTCAAGTACAGAATATAGAACTTGCAAAGTTCAAAACAACAAAAGGGAAGCAATGGGTAAGGAAAAAAGTTTTCTTGATTACCAAGGTCAAGGTATCAAAAGCTTTTATCTCTTATGAACATTCACTTAGAAAGATAATGAATACGAGGTATATTCCTCGTAGGCCTTAGGTAAAGGATAGAATCATGTGCACTTGATAAAATTTGAATATTATGTTTAGCACATGATTATGTTCATTCTTTTTATACCATAGCTCATTAGTTTGTTATATAACTTGGTACATAAGGTTCTACAATGCCTAGGTATGCTTTCTATGCTTTGAATTGTCGATATATCATGGAAGTATGCATGCTATTGGCTATGTGTTAATGATAATTGATTATTTAAATTTGTTGTGCTCAAGTCCTTTGGATGAAACAACAACTTCTAGACTATGGTGTTGAGCTTGATCACATCCCTATAAGATGTGATAACACTAGCGTAATCAACTTATCTAAAAATCCCATTTTGTACTCAAGAACAAAGCATATAGAAACAAGACATCATTTCAGAGATCATGTTCAAAAGGATGATTGTATGCTTGAATTTATGGAAACCACTAAGCAATTAGCTGACATCTTCACTAAGTCCTTGGCAAAAGAAGCATTTTTCTATATAAGAAATGAACTTGGCATATTAGATCAATCATGCATAAGTTGAATTTCTGCACAACTTCACTCTGCTGCATAATATGTTATTTTTACTGCATAATACATTAATTTTGCTGCATAACTTGTTGGCTTTTAATCATATTTGAATCTAATACTGACTTGAGCGTTAGAGATTCCCCCTAAGCTATTTTTGCAGGTATTTCATCATAACCAAGTCCTTCAAGAAGCTCAACTTCACCAATTCTGTCAAAATGGTGTAATTCTTAGTAAAAGTAGTGATTTTGCAAAAACATATGTTTAGACTTAGAACTAGTCAGTTTTTATGCTTACATGATATATGGAATTGATTTGATATGTTATGGAACTAATTTGAATGCTTTAAGATTGGCCCTTTACTGTTTAAATATGCAAAATCTGTGTTTTTAGTAATCCTGTAATCGATTACAAGACATTGGTAATCGATTACAATGAATCTGTCAAGCAGGTAATCGATTATATATACCAGGTAATTAATTACAAAGGTAACAGAAGGCTGATAATCGATTACACTAAAAATGTAATCGATTACACGTTACCCAGAAGACTAGTAATCGATTACAAACCCATCGTAATCAATTACACAGGGGTTTAAAAACAAGTTTCAGCGTGCTAGAAGCCTTTTTATCTGAAACTCACATGATCATTGCTTGCCTACTAGAACTTGATATTACATGCCTTACATGATCATTGTTTGCCCCAAATTGTTTATTTATATTTTGATGATGATCAAGCTTTTCTTGATAAACTTGAATCTTGCTTTCAAAATGATTAAACTATGTTTTTGGATTCAAGTGCATATATCCTTATTTTTGTTTGAGCTAACATTACATGATTGATAATGTGGTACATGTTTTACATTATATATCAACCTAAATTATGCTTGTAAATAAGTTTAAATGATATTTGATGCTAACTTATGTTTTAGAGAACTTTTAGAGTTAGCTTTGGAAGTGTCTCTATGTGCTTCAAATATAATCATCAAATATTGAAATGTCAAGCATAAATGGATAAAGAGAAGAGTTGACTGAAGAGGAACATGACGAGACTTTTTTCAAGTACAATGGAATGGAATACGCAATGGAAGAAAGCTCAAATTCAAAGGACAAATAAATGAAGAACATTCTAAAAAAGCTTCACTCTCTCAATAATTATCTTTATCCCTAAGCTATTATGGTATTCTATATGTTATGGATTGTATGATACTTGTTGATAAATTGATCTTAAATGATTTGATGCTTTCCTTACATGAGAAGTATGTTTCGCATTGACAAAGTGCCTAATTGGATATTAACTTGCTAATTTTTGTCATTGCATATAGGGTGGATGATATTAGTACTATACATACTTTGATCCCTATGGCATATTTCCTCAATGTGAATGTTTGATATCAATGATTCTCTTGATTTATGGTTTCTTTGTAGTATAACACCTATGAGAATCAAGCTCTTGTCTTGAAAAGAATATGTGGTTTCAATATAAAACCCTTCTACCCTTCTAAAATGCTTTTGAAAATATAATGTTGTCTTACAAAATTCTTTTTGAAAGGGGGAGAAGTTTTAAAATGGTTTTTGATTAATAGATTAAGAATATAATCTTTATGGTAATGTACTTACATGGTCTTGGCATGCATATTTTTCTTTATCTATCTTGTGCTTCAATAAGGGGGAACTTATCTTACATATCCTTCTTCCATATCCTTGTTAACTAAGAACATATGCATAACTATGTTAAACTATTATGTTTGATATTTTGATAATATGCATATTTTGAGGGGGAGCTTAGTTCTTAAATTATTGCTTATATCTCTTGGCTTACATCCTTACTTGACATGAAGTATTTTATTGTTAATACCATCAATATGTCAATAAAGATCATCTCTTATTGTCTTTCCCACTATCAATGAAAGAAGGTAAACATTCTTAAACTTTATATCTTTTGATTCTTTCATTGAGAAATGCTTAATATGTGAGAAGTTGTATGATCTTTCATTTGAAAACCTCAAATCTATGATCTTACATGAATATTTTGTAACTCCTAACAAGTGATATCAAGTGGTATTTATTTATCATGTGGTATGCAAGATATTATATGCTAGACATAATTTCTTAAGCTCATTGCTATCATGTGCTAAATGTTGATGTACCAAAATGTGACAAGCACTACATGAATAATCTTTTATATCTTGGAAGCATGCTTGTTTCATCTCTCTTTTCTTGAATCATGTGTAGAATTAAATAAAGGGAGATAGCTATGATTTGAATAACTTGAAGAAGTTTCTGAGTTTTGATGATCCTACTCTTTTTGACAACACGAGTTTTATTGATAAAGGGAGTGAAAATATTATCTTTCCTTCCTAAGCCTTTTTGTTGATGTCAAATAGGGGGAGTGAAAACTGGAAAGAAAAATATGTATGTTCTTGTACTTATTGTTGAAATGCTTACATGAATATCTATTCTTCTATATTGCATATTTTTCTTTGGTGATTTGTCATCATCAAAAAGGGAGAGATTGTAGCATTGTCTTTGCCTCAATGATTTAATATGTTAAGTTTTGATGATGACAAATACAAGATAAAAAGAATGATGCTTATGCTTCATAGATGTGCTTAATGAGATATATTGTATCATGCATATGAAGATAATGAGTTATGAATTTGGACTAACTATGCTTGTGTTAAGTGAGTAATACTTTGTAGGATAGTCCAAGTATCAAGAGTGAGCATTGCAACAAGAAAGCAAAAGATCACAATCATGCTCAACTCAAGAAGAATGAGAATGATAAGATGTTCCAAGCATTTGCAAGATTTGAAGAGAACAAACTTTTGGAAGCTTGGATTACATCAAGAATTGATGATGGCAAAAGATCAAGTCCCAAGGTTCTTCAAGAATAGCTTATAGGACTTAAATCTTGTGTAAAGGTAAAGAGGAATCACACTAAGCTCAAATATGTTTTAACATCTTTAAAAAGTGTTTCTTACATGTTTTAATGCCCAACAAACTGATTTTGGAAAGTTAGTCTTAGTGGTAGTTCAAACCTTTGACAAATAGCTAAGTTTGTGTTTTGCAAAACTGATATTCGGTTACTATTTTGATCATAACTTTTAAAATACTTTGACTTTTGTTATGAAATTATTTCATTTGAAAATAGACTCAAATATCTTTCGAATGAGTGGTTATTTACTTTAAATGGATAAGAAATGAAGAAGTTATGATTATTTGCTTTAAACTATAAAATATAGTCAAGTTTGAGTTTTGAAAAACTGACCTTTGGTCAATATTTTGATCATAACTCTCAAAATACTTTGAGTTTTGTTGTGAAATATTTCATTTGAAAATAGGCTCAAAGATCTTTCTAATGACTGGTCATTTGCTTTAATCGGATAAGAAATGAAGTAGTTATGACCTTTTAAAGTCAGTTTTCAAAACTAGAAATGCTGTAATCGATTACACAAGTCCTGTAATCAATTACAACGTTGACAGAAGCCATGCAATCAATTACCAGAATTGTGTAATCGATTACCAAGTGCGCAGAAACATTTCTAATAGTTATAAATGGCTAGTTTTCATAAAAAGTCATTTCTAAACACTACTAACGGCTATTTTATTACTTAGGCTCTATATATAAGTCATATTTGAAGCATTTACATCCTAAGAAACACAAGAACACTATACTTGATCCTTAAATCGTCAAAATCATATTTTGAGCTTTAAAGTGTGAATCATTGATACCCATAGAGCTTCAAGTTGTATTATCCACTCTTGAGAGAGTTTCTTATCATCCATACTTTGTTCTTCAAGTTGTATATCTACTCTTGTGAGAGTTTCTAATCTTTTTCTTCATCTTGAAATCATTGTAAGAGAGTGAGATATCCCTCTAGAGAAAAGGGTGAGGTATCCCTCAAAGTTGTAAGGGTGAGGTATCCCTTGTTGGTAAAGAGGGTGATGTATCCCTCCAAATTGTAAAAGGTGAGGCATCTCTTTGTTTGAAAAGGTTCAGGCTCAAGGGTGAGGCATCCAAAGGAGTTGAGTGCTCAATTTTGTAAAGGTTGTCAAGCACATATTGAAGCTTGAAGATATAGTGGAAAATCTTGAGTGATTGCTTGAAAACTAGACGTAGGCTACAAGTGGATTGGTGGTTGAACTATGATAAATCTTGTGTTTGATATTCTTAACTCTATCTTTTTACATTTGTGCTTTAATTATATATGCTTGACTTGAATTTGATATCTAGCTTATTTACTTGATTTATCCTATAGCCCAAGTAGTATTTGTGAAATCTCTAATAGTTGCACCTTTGTTAAATTTATTCTGCTACATTTATTAATTGTGTTATTCAAAATACTTAATTTCTCAAAGGTGCTTTAAAATTTGTAATCACCCAATTCACCCCCCTCTTGGGTGATGGTTGCCATGGCTAACAAACTTCTCATTATATTGTTGTATTTCACAACAAACATACTTTGTTATTACTGATTATTTATTTTAATAAAAATTATCAAATAGAAATTAAATGGAAATTGATTTTTTATTAATATATGAAAAGAGAGTGCACTATTGAAATACTCAAAAAATGTGCTACCATGTGGCAAGCCCAAATTGTAACATGTGTATGTTTTTTACTGAAGACGGTGAAAGTCGGGTAAGAATAAATCTCAATCTTAATTAATTATAAAATAATTAATCTTATTATGAATAAAATTAAAATTAAACTTTATGTCTTTCTAATCAATAATAACAATTCAAATTTAAATTACTTAAATGTTCTACAAGCAATGATGGTATAAAACAAGTTTAAAATATATATATATGAAATTTAGGTGGGAAACATATTACTTTACCAGGTGGCAATTATGGTAGCTCATTTACTAATATATAATTGATAATTTATTGATTTTATCCATTTGTATCATTTTTCATATTTTCCTATTCATCGCACTTGACTTGTTCAAGTGTCGCACATGCATCACATATTTGCTAATCTACTTCTATTTATATAATATATAGAAGTTAAAGCACGAGTTGTAGCATCGTCGTCTCAACTTTATAAAACTCTATTCAATTACCACCTCATATACCACATCGTTTTTTCTCTCATCTCATGCACCTTTTTCCTTAACTCAAGCCACATGTGCAAAATCTTAGTATTCTTAGCTTTTCATTTGTTGTCCTTTGAACTCTTTTTTTAACTCTCATCCTTGTGTAACTCTCCTTGAGAATAATTTTCAAATAACTCACATTAATTAATTATTAATTCATCTCCTATGACTTGCCTCCTCCTTTTCAAATCATGCACCTCACTCATTCTTCATCTCCCTTTTCTTCTAGTTGCCACTCAAACATTCCTCCACCACCCTTTGCTCAACTGCTACATCAACGCTTGGTGTGATATCGCAGACAATTAAAAATAAAACTTATACTCTAAAAATACATGTAATATTGCGAATAAGGATTGTTCCCACGGAGAGTATCTAGCCTAGTTTTATACTACGTAAACATAGATGAAGAGTTTTGAGTATAACGAAAATAATTTTAAGAAAAATAACTAAAGAACAATTTAAATTAAATTATCGAAATAATCAAAAGAACAAACCTTGGTCTAAGTCAACATCCACCATTGGAATTTTATAACTGATCATCGATGCAAGTATATATCAATTCACACTTTGAATATTCATCGTTGGAAATATTTTCATATATTTCCTTAGTTGTAGTTAATTAGAAAACAAGTGATCTAAATAACCCTAACTACTAAACATCCTAAGACAAGCGCTAAAGGTTTAATCTAGTAGCAACTTTAAGAATTCGAGAGATCGATGAAACTAAACAACACAAGCATAATCAGTTGCATTTAATTTAGTCAAGCATTCTTCCTAAGATCTTATAACTTTTGTTGCAACAAATCATTAAATTTTAGTTGCTTCATGTAACCTAATAGCCCTAATCAGAGTTATAGAAGCTTAGTAACTCCGGTATAAGTTATCTGTTAATTCAGGTAACCTTCTAGACCAGTTTAAGTCTAATTCTATAATACTGAAATGTGAAAAAATAACTAAAGTTTCTGCATAAACAATTGATTATATGATGAAAATTGTAACACCCTAAATTTTCTTACTATTTGACAGTAATTTTGACAATTAATAGAATTCTACTGTTTAGTGATTTCTGTGTATTGTAAAATTATTTTGAATATTTCGTCAGTACATTTGATCGTTTGGTGTGATTTACTCTGTGTTAGGAAAATAATAATTTTCGGGTCGGGAAAAATTTTACGTAATTTAATTATTGCTGTTAAGTCTTAATTATTTTACGTAATCTGATTTGATATTCATTAATTTTCTAATTTTTCTGATTTTGTGGATGATTATGAAATTTTTATATTTCTTTAATTATTTTTTGGACTGTTTGTGGGCCCAAGCAGGCCCAGAAAAATAAAAAATTTTCTATAGCCAGAAAATTTTGTACTGTTGAGACAGAGACGGAGGATCTTACTAAATCTGAATTCGGAAACAATTTTTAAAATTTTCTTTTACTATGTTTTGTACTATATTTAATTATCGGGCGATAAAAATACAGTAAAAAATATTATTCGTAAGGTAGTAGCAGATAAAAATAAATATTATACTACTTAGTCAACCTTGGTGGTTTGGAGATCCATCATTGATTTAATCAAGGGTAGAGATTTGGTCTTAAAAAGTTTTGGAGATCCACCATTGATTTAATCAAGGGTGAAGATTTGATCTTGTAAAGTGACAAGGACCATTTATGACCATTGGATGTAAAACTTGAAGGAGTGATCTTGACCCTTCATTTTAGAGATACATCTAATGGCTAGGATTTCAAGGAGAAAGATCCAATGGCTTAGATTAAGTCTTCTAATCTAAAGGCTATACCTAGAATCTACCTTAATCTTAACCATTGAACTAATCAATGGTTAGGAATGCTTCAAATAATGGCTAGTGAGATTAGTCACTCAAGGAGAGTGCAAGAAAGGGGGGGACGGTTTTGGAGGCTTAATAGCTTAGCCAAATTTCAAGACACCAATTATTTCTCATATTGGTCATTATTGATAATTTTTAAGAAGCTAAACTTATCAAACTTTCTCTCCATTTCGCTTCTCTAAGTTTTGGCCAAGCACCCATACTCCACCTTCCATCGCTCTTTAATTTCAAACAACCATACTTCTTGAATCTATACCTCATTCTAAGACACTTTGTAGTTTGGAGCAAGTTCTAAATCCATCATCTTCAAGGACTTACTTCAAGAGAAAAGTTCTAGGGTTCTTAAGGTGAAGTTATGGAAAACTTCATTTCTCATCTCTTTTTCATGTTCTATGCCATGTTTGATCCAAGGTTCCCCTAGTTTACACTTAATATGCTAATAAACTTGTGTTTTATTTTGGATTTGAGAAGCTTTTGATGGTGAAGGACTTGGAAAAAGAAGCAAAGCAAGGAGTTTTTGAGGTTCTTCAAGAGGTAAGAGGGAGATCCATCTCACCAACCAAGTATGGTGGTGAGAGATGGTTTGGTATTTGGTGGATGGTGAATCCATGTGAGGATTCATATCCATAGTTATGTAATTATTTGTGTATGTTTATGTACTTTGATTATTTGCCTATGCTTGGTATGATTTGCATGATTTATTGCTTTGATTATGGCATGCTTGTGATGTATATGTTAAATATGTATATGTATGTCATGATTTGATGATGGAAAGGAAAGTGATTTTTGGTTCCAAGGACCATGGTGAATTCGGGCAAGACACCTCAAAATAGGTGTTCACAAATTAATATTTTCATGAATGATAAAATTAGATGTTTAGAGAAGCAAATAAAATAAACAAAGGGTTTGTTTCCAAAGAATAAAGTATCACGGTTTTGTGAAGGAATTTTAATGGTTTGGTTTGTGTAAAATCAAGAATGGAACTTAGTTGATTTAGAAGAAAAAAATATAAGATGGTTTCAAAGGCCATGTCCACGGTTTTGAAGGCTTGTAATGCCTTGATTTTAATGAAACAAAGTGATTTTCAAAGTGGAAATATAATTGATTTAGTACAAGAATTTTGGAAAGGGAATCAAAGTGTTTTATCACTTGAGAAAATGAAATTTTTGTATATGAATGGAAAAGAAAAGTTAAAAGTGTTTGAATCTGAATTTATTGTAAAGAGGATTGATTTTTAGAATTTATTTGGAATCATAAAGAATACGTAGCTGATTTGAGATTTTCTAACGTATAACTCATTCTTTGGGTTTTGGAGAGCGTTAGTAAATTTTAAGTTAGAAACATTGATTTTAATTCAGTAAAATGATGAATTTATAGAATAAATTGCAAAAAGGGTTTTCTTGAGTAAGAAAATGTGGAAATAATGTGAGAAGTCATATTATTTTGAGAAAGGTTGAAATTGAATTTTTTGAAGGTTGAGAAATAATTTACAAAGTTGAATAATGGTGAAAAATGATTTACGTAACTGAAAAACGTGATTTTTAAGCTACGCGATTTGAAAAATGTTAAAATATTTCTACATGATTTGAAAAACTTTAAAATATTTCTACACGATTTGGAAAGCATTTAAATATTTTTACATGATTGAGATATTGTTGAAAAATTACTACATGATTGAAAAATGATGAAATATTTTGACGTGATTGATGAAAATGTTGAAAAATCTATATGTGATTTGAAAACATAACAGAAATGTTACGAAATTGTAAAAACGCGACAAAAGTGGTGCGCTACTATGAAAATGCGATAATATGATTTTTGCGATTAAATATACAATAGGATTACTGTTGAACCAATGAATGGACACGGTATGAGAAAATGATGAATTTTGCCTGTGATTAACATTGATGCATTTTATATTCATGAACTAGTGTATGGACACTGTATATGAATTTTGCCTATGATTAGCATTGGTGCATTGAATATACATTGGAAAGGTCCGATGGACTGTATGAGGCTATTTGCCTAGGAGAGACGTACACCTCTTGAGTGGGTGCAATATGCGTAGTGTAAGTCACTTGTTGACCTTGGGGGCATCGGGGTGCGGGTTGCTTACATGGGCGGTTGGTAGCTCGTCTTACCGTAAGTTAGACCGATGCAATGTACCGATGATCCTAACCGAGACACTATTCTTAATCAAGATCTAGTAAAGACTGTCGTGTATATGCTAGATATGCAAACACATATGAGAAATATGGCACGTGGTCTGAGGCATGTTGGTACAGATAGATCTTTCGGATCAATTTCTCCAAGCTGAGTATTAGCTCCATGGAGTAGGAAATTGAGTCTTTATGCACATGTATGAATCTGAGCATTTATATCTGTATGATATAATAATTGAGGAATAATTGGATGATGATGATGATAATAATGTTAATGGCATGATGGAAATTATTATTTATTGTATCTGTTATGATAAATAATGTTGATGGCATGATTGTAATTATGGTATGACATAACTGTGTGGTATGTTGTTTGTATTATCTCTGTGCTACCATGTTGGTATTAGCGTAGGTGATCTCACTTCTTTGTATGTTTATTTTGTACTGTATTTATATTTGGTAAAGATGTTGAGCAAGGTATAGAATAAGAGGGTGAAGAAGAGCAGGTTCCTGTGGAAGAAACAGAGTGTTAATAGGATGACGTCCAGATCTAGTTTCTTCGGTTACGTGAGATTACAGTTTCATGGTGGAGCTAGAGCATGGAGGACTAGTCCCGATGAGAGGGGACTAATATATCAGGGAAATCTGATGGTCAACATGAGCCGAGAGTTTCGTAGAGATCCATTCTTTTCCGTAACTATATATGTACATGTCGAATTTTCGCTGTCAATTAGGAAGTATTGGGATGCTAGGTATTATGTCCCAACGGAGATTAGTATTGTGTCATCTGCTCGGACACCTGTCCATAGGACTTCGCGTCAGATCGGATTCCTACCAGCTGAGGAGTCTGAGGAAGACCCGTCTGAGGGTTCTGCTGTTTAGTTTATGCTTGGGCAAGTGTGTTAGTTTTTAAATAATGTCTAACTACTTTTGAGAACTTGGTCTATATATAAATAATTTCGATAGTACTTCTGTAATGTATAATGATGTAAATTATGTGTGATGATGTATAATATTTTATTTTCCGCTAAGTTTATTTATCGTTATCAAAGAGGAAAAAATTTTACAACTCGTATTTTTATTATAACATCATATTTTATGAACATGAGGGGTAATTAAGTAACATAAATGTGGCACTCTATGGTGGGTGTTACAAAAATAAATATGAAAAATTTATTTCCTTGATATAAACAGTTGAAATGAGCTGTAGTAAATTTTGGAGAAGTAATTAAGTTAGTCTGGTATTTTTAAGGATACCAATGAGAAATTAATGGAACAACCAAGTAGCTCATAAAATTATGAAATTATATGGAGATGATAAGTAAGACATGGAGAATAATTTGTTATGTAATACAGACTAAGATAAGTATCAATAAGCATATTTACTTAATTCCTAGGTTTACTTTAACTTATGACAAAGTAATGAAGTTTAACTGCTAAATAGCAGTATATGAAAAATTATGGAAAAATGGATCTTCGGACTAAGTTGAGACCTACAATTTTTCATAATACTTATGAACACTTGAAAATTCAGTTTTGGAAGATTAAAGTGTTTCTAAGAGATACTGAAGTTTCAACATGAAATTTTTATTCATTCTTTTTGGTCTCCACCGCCATACTACTCTCCACTTTATCTAATCTAATTTTTTACTTTTCTCATCATCTTTTTGCCCTCATTTCACACAAACCAACTGCAACAAAAATAGGGGAAACACACATCCAAGAGAAAGGAGAAAAAGAAAGGAAAAAGAGGAAAGAAAAATGAAGAAATTCAAGGAACCAAGGCTAGGAAGTGAGGTAGGGGGTGTTTGTTCATGTTGTTCTGTTTCTTTTATGGAATTTTGAATGGAAATTTTGTTTTTCTGGTTGTGTTCTTGCAAGGAGTAATCCATGGTCAAGTGGTGATTTGAAGGGGTTTCATTATTTTAATTGTTCTTCCTTTTTAATTGATTTTTAAGTTAAGTTTGTGATGATAGTTATGATGGGAAAATGAGATTTTATTGGGTTTATGAGCTAGGTTACGACTATACCATGATTTAGAAAGTATTCCTTTGCTTTAATTTTACTTTTTCTATCCTATTGATTCTTATCTTGAATTTGTGATGTTAATTGATGTTGATTATGATAAGAAAACTTAAAATTTTGGTATTATTGAATCATGTATGTCATAACCATACCCTAGAGAGAAGGGGTTTTGTTTAGATTTGTGACTCTTTATGTTTCTATACTTATTTGTTAATTAAGTTCATTAAGAAAATGATGATTAGTTGGTGAGTTTGTGAAGATGGCCTCTAAAGTGAATCTTGACGATGACTTATCTTGGTTATCCATGCTTGTTAATAATCATTTAAGATATTAATAATTTAAGTTAATTTTTGGATGTTTGTAGTAAATTTTATACTTGAGATTTTAATATGAAAAATTTAATTGTCTTAATTGGACAATTGACCAAGTAGGTTGAATCCTTGGAGATAGGGTAATCTCCATGTAGCATCTAATAATTAAGTGCTTGATTTGTGATTGAGTTATTAATTTTGGCCGTGTACCCAAGAGAGCTTGATTAAGAATTTGAAAGTATTTGGAAATTGTACTCTTATTGAGAATTTATGGAATGTAATTAAAAGTTAAGATATTTCAGACATGTACCTCGTACCTGGATATAATAATTGATGTTAAAAATGATTGTTGATTATCCATGTACCTGATAGATATTATACTGAAAATCATTGTACCTGAAGGATATATTGTTAATTAACCATGTACCTGATGGATATTATATTGACTATCTATGTACCAGAAAGATACTATATTGATTATCCATGTATCTGATGAATATACTATTGGTTAATCATCGTGCAGGGAGGTCATGTTATTGATTATCCCTTGTATCTGAAGGGTATATTATTAATTATTCCTCGTATCTGGAGGAAATGAAACTATAATTTTGTTATAGAGAGTTATGTCTTATGAGAGATATACTTTTAGAATGTGATATATGGCAATGATATTAGAAAATATCATAGTGTGGAAATTGGAATATGATAATGAATCTGTAATTGTATCTGAATGATGATAATGTGCTTATAATTATGAATTGTTTTTAGAAATATGTTAATAATTGGAATTTTGTTTTGGGAAGAGAAATGACCAGATTTAACATTTTGCCACCTTTCTAGTGTATTATATAATTTGAGTTTTTAAAAACTTTTTTCTCGAAATAATTGGAAGTATTATGATGACACATATTTTTATTAGTATTACGAAGAATTCCTAGAATTCTCACCTTCTTATTTGTATTTCTGTAATATTTTCAAGGACACGTACTTCAGCTAGCAGACAAAGGAAGAAGATATAGAATAGATTTTGTCATCCTTTTGTATTATGTGATGTATAATTAGAACTTTGTAACATATTATGTATTATTGTGTATTACAATATACTTTGTATATTGTTCTTCATAATACAAGTACATTATCTCAACCTCACAGTTCATATTTTCTATACAATTTATAAATGTAATTAAAAGTTATTATATTAGTATTACATGACATGCTTAATTTTAATTGTTAATACGTAATTTTGAATTACGTTATTAGTAATTGAATTAAGGATGTTACATTTCACAAATTAGAGGGATCAAACAATTATGGATTTGATATCTAATTTAGCAATAAATTGCAGCGAATAATAAACTAGTAGGCCTCCTAGAAATTAAACGAAACAATCATGAAAATAGCCACAAAAGAACATTTGATACTAAAATCATAAATTGAACAATAAAAATAAATTAGATTTCATAGTTTTATTGATTTCAAGGCTTTTGTTTCCTTCTGTACCAATTATAAACTTAGCTACGCAGGGTCATGGATTAAAACTTGAAGAAAGAGAAGATGGGGGAGCGACGTGTGTGAAATATGTTTATTTCTTCCTATTTTTATCCATTAAGTATCAACATTATTCTATAAAATCTTCTATAAAATATTCTATAAAATATCCTACCTAATCTTCTATAAAATATTCTAAATATTATCCTAAAATAACAATATCCAAATCTAACTAATTAAGGAAAATATTAAAAATAAAATAGGGTACTAATATAACTAGGAAAATTGTGTTTTTAGTTGGAATTTTTGTTCACCAAATCTGGAAATTTCCAAAAATACACCATGTCAAATTCGTGCATTAGCATTGCAGGTTAAGGAACGTCCCAAATTACGAAGCGATATCGAAACTGTCCAAAATCGCCCAATTAGATTTGTTTTGCACTTAATGCCTCTATTTGCATTCTAAATCAAAATATATGAATAATGAGTATATTTAGGCACCAAATAAGTATTGTGAATGACAATGGTCTTGGTTTTGATGATCAACAAACAAAAAAGCAATGAAATGCAAAGATAAAGACCCAAGGTTTATGAAGATTAGCTTATAGGACTTATATCATATGCAGAGGTATATTGGATTCACACTAGAGCTCATTTCTTGGTTTTTATCTCATCTTACATGACTTTGCATAATCATATTTTTATCCTATCAAAATTATGTTTAAGTTTAAGTAAAATGCTTTTAGATAGTTTGAAAAGTTTTTGGAAACCTTTGGTTGAAAAATTCCCTGTGAATCTCGTTTTTCTTGATAAGCCATAACAAGTTATGGATTTCCTATAACAGGTTATGTGACCAAATATGAAGCGTGCAAAAATGTTTTTTCAAAGGGAATAACCAGTTATGGATTTTCCATAACAGATTATTCACTAAGTCAGAGGCTATTCCTATGTTTTTCTTAAGCCTCATAACCGATTATGATATATTCATAACCGGTTATATGATAAGTCAAAATGTGCCTCTATATTTTCTAAAAGGCTCATAACCAATTATAACTAATTCATAATCAGTTATATGATGTTTCAGTGCGTTGCTTCTCTAGTTTTAAAAGTCCAATAACTGATTATGGCATTTCGCATAACCAGTTATGGTGTTAAATGAAAACCCAGGATTTTGGTTTTATAAGTCATAATCGATTATGCTTAGCCCATAAACGGTTATGCTCAAACGCAGAACATTTCCCCAACGACTCTATTGTGAGCATTTAATACCCCTAACCACTTCCAACGTCTTTTAAATGCTATGAGCTATAAATGAAAGTGTTTGTGCATTGATTACAAGTTGGAAAACATCTTGATAACCATTCGAGCATTAAATACGAGTTTTATCATCATTCCAATCCATACTCTATTTTGAGCTTCTAAAAGTGTGAATATTTGATACCATTGTTCTTTAATTTGTATTATCCACTCTTGAGAGAAATTCTTTTCTTCTAAACCTTTTATAATTTGTAAAGAGAGGGTGAGGTATCCCTCAAATCTGTAAGGGTGAGGTATCCCTTGAATATAGAGGCTCATGCACAAGGGTGAGGTATCCCAAGGTGTGTTGTGTAACGCCCCAATTTTTAGAAAATATTTCGAATGTACTGTTTGCTGTTTTTCAAGTTATTGTGTAAATGACCGTTGTGTCCTTATTTTTCAAGTTTCTCGATTTACTTGTGTGAAATACAAATACGTTTATACAGGCTCAAATTTTATTTGGTCTTTTTTACGTAATTTGTTTCGAGACTGAAAAATAAAAGTTTTTCCGAGCTCTTGTTTTAATTTTTCTGGATGATATACGGACAATTATACTTGTCTGTAATTTTATTTGAACTTTTTGAACAGCTTAGCTACGTTGTGGGAAAAAATGGGAAAATGACCATTACGTCCCGAACGTCTTTGTTTTTAATGTTTTTTGCTGTTTTTAATTGTTTTCTACTTGATTTAATGTCCGATATTTCTTCGTCTGTGATTTTATATGGACTTTTTGTGTGATTTGCTCGAAAGCGGAAAATAATATTTTCCGGGGCCGAGGAAAATCTTATTTTATTATTTAGAATTGGGGGATCTTACTCAACCCGATTCTAAATGAGACAAGAATAATCTTTTAATTTTTAGGATTTTACCAACAAATAAAATAATTCTATAATATTATAATATTATTTTATTAGTCAAGATAATAAAATGACAAAGTGGACCCGAAATGTTTTGCGGGACCCATGTTTAGCTAATACGATTAACTTAGTAGCTTAATTAAACATCATTAGCAAAGTAGAACTTTCCGAAACAATGTCGACTCACAGTGACTAAGTTCGATAATTTATGAGCAATGTGACTAGGCTTGGGGAGTCATCAAGAACCAACCAATAGGAGACAAGCTTGTTAAGCAAGCTTTAATCCTAACCTTTGATGCATCCAAGGGCTTGGATGAAGCCAAGCAAGATGCACACTGTAACACCCTCCCTAGGGTATCACATGTCTGACTCCCGACTCATAATCTGAAAATGTTTTCATAAAAGGTTTGAGTTAAAAACGTGGGTTTTAAAAAAAATTCTTTCTTGCTGAAATATAAACTTACTGTAATCCATAAGTATTACTGAAAATATATTTAAACTGATTCATATACAACATTGACACTAATTAATATTTCACAATTTAAAGAGAAATATAAAATTAACAGACTCTTTTTTTTTTCAACAGTAGCAAACCCCATGACGGGTCCTACTAAATAGCACGGTATAACACTAATGATAAAACTTAACATACTCATTCCTTATCTTGTATCCAAATTTTGTTGCATCGAACTCTACTCCTTGTCTACTCATAACACCTTCGAACTTGAGATAGCCACTCTTCAATGTTTTCATCAATGTCTGAGTATCCATCGCCCGTTATGTCTAAGACAACTTGATCCTTCTATTATTTGATTTTAACAGGACAGACATAGCAAAACAAAGATAACAAAGAGGTGAGATCACCTACGCCAATACCAACATGGCAGCACAGAGATAACACAAGCAGCAATATCATACAGGGATATCATATCAAACTTCCAATAATATATTCAATATTAATCAACTATCATCATCATCCAAGTATTCAAAACAATTGTCATAGCCAATATTCCTCAATTAATATATCACACAGATATAAATGTTCAAATTATGCATGTACACAAGACTCGATTTCCTACTCCATGGAGCTAAACTCAGGTCGGAGAAATGATCGAAAAGATCTGTCGGTACCACATGCCTCAGACCACGTGCTATAATCCTCACTTTGATTTTGCACATCTAGCATATACACGACAGTCTTTATCAGATCTTGATTAAGAATAGTGTCTCGGTCCGGATCATCGGTGTGTTGCATCGGTCTAACCTACGGGAAGAAGCGCGAACAACCACCCGTGTAGGCAACCCGCACCCCGATGCCCCCAAGGTCAACAAGTGACCTACACTACGCATATCGCACCCACTCAAGAGGTGTGTTTCTCCTAGGCAATCAGCCATATCCAGTCCTTATCGGACCATTCCAATGCATGTATAATGCACCAAATCCAATCATAGACAAATATGTCATTTTCTCACAAACAGTGTATGGACACTGGTTCAACAGTAATCATACTGTACTTTCAACAGCGAAAATCATGTTATCACGTTTTCATAATTGTAAAACACTTTTACCGTATTTTCACAATCGCATAACACTTCTCTTATATTTTCACAATACCGTAACACTTTTGTTACGTTTTTAAAATTTTAAAACATTTTTATTATGTTTTTACAATACCGTAACACTATTGTTACATTTACAAAATTTCGTAACATTTCTGTTACGTTTTCAAAATGTTGCAACTCTTCTGTTGCACTTTTAAACCACGTACTAATTTTTTTAACGTTTTTCTCAATCGCGTAAAAACATACGTTTCTCAAATCGCATAGTATTTTTTTTACTGTTTCAAAATCGCGTAACTTAAAAATCATTCTTTTATGTTACGTAAATCATTTTCTATCATTCTCAAAATATTTAAAACACTTTCCAAATCTCATAACGATTTTCCGTCATTTTCACAATCACGTAAAAATAATCTATCACTTTTAAATCACATAGTGATTTTTCAACAATAGTTCAAATTACGTAAAATATTTAAACGTAATTCAAATCGCGTATAATTATTTAAAATCACATAAAAATATTTTTTCATATCACGTAACTTAAAAATCACGTTTTTAAGGTACGTAAATAATTTTTCACCACAATTTCATTACTGAGAAAATATTTCTTGACCTTTAAAAATTCCTTTTACTTTTCTCAAAATAATATAACTTTATACTTCATTTAATATATTTTCTTACTTAAGAAAATATTTTTTCACGCTTCTTTACTCAAGAAATTCTTTTTCAAAATATAATTCACAAAATCACTTTTCTATTGATGTAAATCAACGTTTTAAAACTTAACATTTTCTAACGTATTTCAAAACTTGAAAATAAGTTATATGTTAGTAAATTTTCAAAATACCATTATATTCTTCATTTTCCCAAATCATTTCCAAATACAACCTTCTTCAAAATAAATTGAAGTTCGAAAACATTTTCGTTTACAAAAACTTGATTTTTCTCAAGTGATAAACGCTTTCCATTTCGATTCCTTTCCAAAATCCTTGTATTAAATCCAGTTACGTTTCCACTTTGAAATTCACTTTGTTCATAAAAAATCAAGACATTACAAGCCTTGAAAAAAACGTGGACATGACTATTGAAACCATCAAATATTTTTCCTTTTAAATTGGTATGGTTTTACACAAACAAAACCATTAAAAATCCTTTACAAAAACGTAAGACTCATAGTCTTCAAAAATCAAATCATTTGTTCATTTTCAATTTTTCACTTTCTTTGCAAATCCATTTTCACTTTCTTTACAAATCCTTTTTCACTTTCTTTGCAAATCCTTAAAATCATCATTGCTATTTTCATTTAAATCTCATGTTTAGTTAAACACTTAGAAACTTTTTACACAAAATAAATTAATAAAAATCCTTCTAAAAACTGTGTTCTTGTTCTCTTGAAAAACAAACCCTTTGTTTATTTTCCAAATTCTTCAAATCATCCGTTTTCATCATTCATGAAAATCTTAAGTTATAAACACCTATGTTGAGGTGTCTTGTTCGAAATCCACCATGTTCTAAGTACTCAAAAATCAATTCTTTTGTTCTTAAAATTTTTCAACATGAACCCTAATCAAGGGCATCAAAACCGTAGCTCTTCCTTGGCTATTGGAGCCCAAAATTAATTTCCTTTCCACCATCAAGTCATGGCATATACATATATATATTTCATCATAAATAATATAAGCATACCATCAAAGCCATAAAAGCATGTATAGCATATCAAGCATATCATCAAAGCTATAAAATCATGCAAAGCATATCAAGCATAGAAAATTAATCAAAGCTCATAAACACCCACAAATTAATTACATGACCATGGATATGAATCCTCACATGGATTCCACATCCATCAAATAAAATACCATCTCTCACCACCATGCTTGGTTGGTGAGATGGATCTCCCTCTTACCTCTTGAAGATCCTCCAAAGCTTCTTGATTTGTTTCTTTTTCCAAGTCCTTCACCACCAAGTGCTTCTCAAATACAAAACAAAACACAAGTTAATTAACATATCAAGTTTGATTAAGAGGAACCATGGATCAAACATGGTTTAGATTATGAAAAAGAGAGAAGAAAATGAAGTTTCCTTATACTTCACCTCAAAAATCCAATAACATGGATCTTGAAGAAACTCCTTGAAGATGAATGATTTAGAGAAAATCTCCAACATGAAAGTTGCTTAGAATATCATGGAGATTCAAGATCCAAGGTTGGATGAAATTAAAAGAGCTTGGATGGTGATTTTAGGTAGTATGACCGAATGGTGTATTTTGAAGAACAAAGATGAAATTTTTGATTTTTGATAGAAACTTGAAGCTTGGATTTGAAGATCAAGATGAATGATTTTGGAAAAACTCATAACTAGAGATGTTCTTAGAATGATGTTTAGGTTTAGAAAATCAAGTTGGATGAAATTTTTGAGTGATGAAAGGTGCTCTTGGAGGGCTTGGCCAAAATCTAGAGAAGAAAGGAGATGGAGAGAAAATTTTCTAAGTTTCCTTCTTGAAAATGAATCAATGAAGACCAAGGAAGACAATAATGACTAAAGCATGCAATTATGGTCTTCCAAACTCCTTCATGCAGCACCAAATTCGTAGTCCCCCCTTCTTGCATTCTTCTTGAGTGCAAAAAAAATCAAAAGTAAGCCATTATGATGTCTAACTTGACCAAGACATGCAAAAATGACATAAAGCTTGTTTCTTTGTCTTCAAACACTCCAAAACCATCACTTTCTCTTCATAATGCATTCAATAAAGTTGTCTTCATTATTTGCCACCATTTGAAGCATTTCTAGCCATTGATTAATTCAATGGTTAGGATTTAGGTAGATTTAGATAGGTTAGAAGACTTAATCTGCGCCAATTGGATTTTTCTCCTTTAAATTCTAACCATTAGATGTGTCTCCAAAATTAATGGTTAAGATTGCTTCTTCAAACTTTAAATCCAAGGGTCCTAATTAGTCTTTGCCATTTTAGAAGACCAAATCTCTACCCTTGATTAATTCTTCATCCAATGGTCATAAATGGTCTTTGTTACTTTTTTTTAAGATTAAATCTCCACCCTTGATTTAATCTAAATCCAATGGTTATAAATGGTCTTTGTCATTTTTCAAGACAAATTCTACACCTTTGATTGCATCTATGGTTGATATCAAAGCCTTCCTAACTAAGCTTATTCTCACACCATTGATTAAATCAATGGTTATTATCCAAGGCTTCTTTATTAAGTTTGTTTAACCTTTGATTAAATCAATGGTTAATATTCAAACTAAGTATTCTCATCCAAGGGTATAAATCAAGTAAAGCTCTCTTTGTTGACTACGCAGTATAATATTTATTCTTGTATCCTACAAATAATATTTTTACTGTTTTTTTATCATCCGATAATTAAATACAGTATAAAATATAGTACAAGAAATTTTCTAAAACTGTTTCCGGATTCAGGTTTAGTAAGATCCCCTGTCTCTGTCTAAACAGTACAAATTTTTCTATGCGTAGAAAATTTTTTCACTTTGTGGGACCCACCTGGGCCCACGTATGGCCACTTGGGCCCACATACCCCTTGCTGGGCCCACAAACAGGAAAAAAATTTCAAAATCATCCACAAAAATCACAAAAATTATAAAATGCACAAATATCAAATCAGATTACGTAAAATAATTACATAACGGTAAAAATTAAATTACGTAAGGTTTTCCTCGGCCCAAAAATTTTTATTTTCCTGACACAGAGTAAATCACTCAAAACGATCAAATACGCTGACCGAATAAATAAAATAATTTTACAGTGCACAGAAATTACTAAACAGTAAAATTCTGTTAACTGTCAAAATTACTATTTAAGAGATACAGAATTTTGGGGTGTTATACACACCTTGCATGCTCTTTGAGAGCTACGGCCAAGGGAGGTGGGAGGTCAATCTTCACTTTGCTTGCATGCAAAAATTCTCTCTTCTCTCTCATCAAAAACCCTAGCCACCATTCTTGTTTCTTTTCTTCACCATTTTCGGCCAAGCTTGCTTCTTGATCATCCAACCACCCTAAATTCAATCAAGCCAACTTTTCTAAACCTAAACACCATCCTAAGAACATCTCTAGTTGAGAGTTCTTACAAATTCTTCCATTTGGAGCTTGGAAACCAATCTTGAAAATCTTACCTAGAAGGTGAAATATCATGTTTTTCTTTTCTCTCTTCTTTTTCAAAGTTCTAAGCCATGATCTATCCATGGTTTAGGTTCTTTTTCATGGTTAGTAACTTGTAGAATTTCGTTTGAGTTGCTAGGTACTTTGGTGGAGAAAACCAATACTAGGAGGAGTGAAAGAAAATCCATTTGTCTTCATTTAAGGTAAGAGGAAGACAAATCTTATCACCTATGGGTGGTGGTAAGAAGATGGAGTTTTGATTTTGTGATTGTAGAATCCATAAGGATTCATGTTTGTGCTTGTTAGTAGCTTATTTGATGTGGTTGTGTATTTGTTAATAGCTTTCCTATTTGTTGTTTGTAATAATTTTGCATGTCTACAAGCTTTAAGTTGCATGTTTATAAGCTTTGATAATATTGCATGTGTTAGAATTGCATGATAAAGTATAGAATTGCATGATAATGTATAGGATGTGAACAACATGTCAAGGAATGCATGTGTGTTCCAAAGAACACTCCATGATGGCTCACGGCCACTAACAAAAATGGAGAACCAAAATGTTCTCTTAATTTTCTTAAAAGGTGATTTAATTAACCTAGGAGAATTAAGAAGGTTTCAAGTTGTTTAAATCAAGAAAAATGAATTTGGAAATCAAATGGCATAACCTTACATTTTCGGCCAACAAGTCTAACTTCAACATTTTGATTTCTAAAATTATTTTCTAAGGTAATGATTTAATCAATGTAGACAATACAAGAGACTTAACATGTTTTTAGAAGATGAAAAACAATTTAGAAATCAAATGCAAAGTTTTTATCAAATTCGGCCAACATGCCAAATTAGACAATTCATGATTTCTAAAATTAATTCCAAGCTATTTTCAATCAAGAAGAAGCAATATAAGTTAAAGTAAATTTTCTACAATGAGTTTTAAAGAAATAAAGTGGTTAGAACTAAGTTTAAGAGGTTAAAACTAATGATTTTTACTGTAATGAGAAATACAGTAACTTTCGAAAATTTCTAACATATAGCTCATGCTGTATTTTGAAGCATGTTAGTAGTTTTCAAAAGGATTAATTATATGGTTTAAAAATTTAATAAACAGAATTTTTATGGTAAAATTAAGAAACCATTAATATAATTTTCTAAACAAAATACTATCAATTTTTAGTAAAAACGGACAAATAAGATAGAAAAGATGTCCAAAAGATAGTATACGGTATGGAAAATATTATACGTAGTTTAAAAGTATTATTTATTATTTTTGTTTATTTAAATAGTAATTTTTAAGGAATTCGGTCAATAAAATGATTTAAAAATCTTACGCGATTGAGAAAACGTATTAAAAATCCTACGCGATTTTGAAAACAGAAAAATATATTTACGCGATTTCAAAACGATTATAAAAACGACGAGATTTTGAAAACGCGATAAAATTTCTACGCGATTGACCGTTACTGTATTTATTTTTTGCTGTCGGGAAAATGTGAACCCGTACAGGTTTTCTTTATATATATTTGTTGCCAATGAGGGCAAGCTTTCGCTGTCTGAAAAATGTGAACCCGTACAGGCTTTCTATTTTCTGCCATTGAGGGCATATTATTATCTTGAGGACATTTTCGTAATTTCATATTTTTGGAATTATGTATTATCTTTATGCCAATTTTTGGTGTTTTGGTTGACGAGACGAATCACATCGTGTTGTCGATGCGATAAACGTAGTGTGGTTCATTGTTCTAATGAACTTGGAGACTTTAGTGTACGGGATCCCATATATGGACAGTTGGTAGCTCCGGGGCCGTGTGTAAACCGATAGCACACTAATGGACTCGACACGCACTATATTTAATCGAGGTTTGTAAAGTCTAGTAGTACATTGCCTATAGTGCCACAATGGGAGACCGTGAACTATACTACGCTTGGATGGTGGATTCCCGTGTCGTAGGCTATTGACGCCTTACGTGTGACAAATGTGATAGTTGGTTGGGCGCCGTGGTACTAATAGATTTTGCAAGTCATTCTCTCGATATCTGTTTGTGTTTAACTCCATGGAGTAGGATTGTGTCTTAGTGTATATGATTATATCTTGGATGATATTCCATTTTCTCTATCTATCTTTATATGGTTATATCTTGGATGTTATTCCATTTTCTCTATTTATCTTTATCTGGTTATTATTATGATGATGGTCTATTTCTTATTTTATTCTATCTCGTGATATTGTTTTATCTGTGTTGTTTTTTTTTATCGTGTTATATCGTGATGTTATGTAACGTTATGATATCTAAGTTTTACTCTATTTCATTATTACTACTTGTTATAGCTTTTCGTATTGTATGAACTGCATAATTGTTATTTGTCGTCTTCTTATTGGCCATGTTTGTGGTGATTTTAGATTGTCTTACCTCTTTATTGTATGTGTTTCTCAGTATATTTACTTTATGCGATAAAGAGTTTGAGGAAGAAGAAGAGGAACAGCCTCTTGAGGTCTTGTACCCCGAGGAGGAGGAAGATCAGCAAACCGACGACCTGTTTTACGATCAAGAACCATCTGATCATCCATATCCATTGAATTGATTAGTTTTGGTATGGCGGTGCCTGGATTTTTGGGGTTCGTGACTCTGGAGTTTCACGGTGGATCTTTATCGTGGAACATGAGAGGAGATAGAGACTCGGTGACATATGCAGGACGGATGACTGTGACCTTACGTCATAGGTTTGATGGAGAGCCGATCATGACTACGACAGTGTTTCTACACTTAGAGTTACCCTTATACATTAGGCGTCATTTTGGTGGTATGACCACGGAGCCTAGTGAGATAAGTATCGTATCGACAGCGCGATCACGTTATCGCCGAGAGTCGAGGCATCCAGGATATTTGTCCCCTGATGATCATTTTCATGATGAGAGTGATCCTTCAGAGGAGTAAATATGTTTGATGTTTTTTTTGGGCGCGTCTGCGTATGGATGTATATATTGACACTTTTACTGTTTTTATTTACTGTTTCTGTTTAAATATTTGTAATTGTAGTTGTAAATTATTTGTATAACTTATAACTTAAAACATATGTATATTATGAGTGGTGTTGTTCTATTTATTTTATGTTTTCCGCAATATTCTATTTTTAATAAACTGTCTATCAGGAATTACTATACGACCCATATTATTATTTGACAAATGTTTTACAACTTGGGTAGATTTTATTTCTATTTCTTTTATTTTCTTTTACGTGTGACATCCTCCAAAGGGGTGTTACATGTTGAGTACTCTAATTTGTAAAGGTTGTCAAGCACCTATTGAAGTTTGAAGATATAGTAAAAAATCTCGAGTGGTTGCTTGAGGACTAGACGTAGGTCACAAGTGGATTAGTGGCTTAACCAAGATAAACCTTGTGTTTGATTTTCTTATCCCTACTCATTAATATTCATGCATTGATTATATTTGCTTACTTGAATACTATCTTGTTTGATTCTTTTGTGAGTGAAAGTATTCAATCTTAATTTATCATTCATCTCTATCAATCAATAGCTTCAACAAAAATCAATAATCAAGTATTTTACGAAAGATTTGTGAACTTATTTTATAAACTCAATTCACCTCCTCTTGAGTATTAGGGTCACTTGGTGACAAGTGGTATCAAAGCTAGACTCTTGTATAAAGAGCTTAGCACCTTCAAGAGAAAAGATAACTTCAAATGGTTTTTCTAACGAAGGTTCTTCTATAAATATACTTCCTTTTTATTGAAGCTATTGATTTAGAGGTGTGGGACGCCGTTGAAAATGGTGCTTTTGTTCCCACACATACTATTGATGGTGTAAGAACTAATACACTAAGAAGTGAGTGGATCGATGATGACAAAAATAAGGTTCAGCATAATTTGAGAGCCAAGAACATTATCATCACATCATTGGGGTATGATGAATTATTTAAGGTGTCAAATTATAAGATCGCTAAAAAAATGTGGGATACTCTATAAGTTACCCATGAGGGTACTAGTGAAGTAAAATGATTAAGAATAAATACTCTCACTCATGAATATGAATTGTTTAGAATGAATAAAGGAGAAAGCATTCAAGAAATGCAAAAGAGATTCACACATATTGTAAATTATCTTATTTTTTTGGGAAAGACTTTTCCAAATGAAAATCTTATTGACAAAGTTTTGAGATGTTTAAGTAGGAATTGGCAACCTAAAGTAACGCCTATTGTGGAATCAAGGGATTTATCAACAATGTTTCTAGCCACTCTCTTTGGAAAGCTCCAAGAACATGAGTTAGAGCTCAATAGGCTCAATCAAAGTGAGGAGCATGACAAAAAGAAGAAGGAAATTGCACTCAAAACCACTTCATCCACAATTAAAGATGATGAAGAAGGAGTAGGAAACCTTGAGCTAAATGAAGAAAATCTTAGTCTTCTTGTGAGAAAGTTTAGAAGATTTCTCAAGAAGAAAGTAATTCAAAGAAGGTCACTTTTCCCTCCAAAGAAGACCTATCATAAAGGAGAAGGAACCTCATCAACTCTAACATGTTATGAATGCGATAAACTGGGGCAAATGGAGATGAAATGTCCTATATATCTTAAGAAGACAGGGAAGTTTGAAAAGAGACCTTCTAAAGAAAAGAAAGGAAGAAGGGCTTACAAAGCTTGAGAGGACAATGATATGGATTCCACCGATAGCTCAGAAAATAAGGAACTCCATCTATGTCTCATGGCTCAAGGAGAAGAAGAAGAGGAAAGTGACACCGAGGTAACTTATTCTAATCTAGATCCTTCACCCTCATATAGTGAATTACAAGATGCTTTTCAAGAATTGCATGATGAATCCTTGAGGCTCACTAAAATGGTTTTGTCTTCAAATAATCACAATCTCCTTTTTAGTAAACAAAGTTTCTATTTTGAGCAAGGAGATTGAAGAACTCAAAGTTAAGAATGAGACTCTAGGATTAATTGAAGCTAACTCATCATGCATGACTTGTTCTTCACATGACAATGCATCCATTCAATTACCTTGCTTATCATGTGAATCATTTGAAAAGGAGGTTGGGGATTTGAAAAATACTCTTGGCAAATTTACCTTAGGAAGGGACAATCTGAATGTGTTACTAGGGAAACAAAGATGTGTTTTTCAAAAAGTCAGGTTGGGATATAATCCAAATAACTAACAAAAGTCTTATAAGAATTTCTTTGTTTTCACAAGTACATCAACTAGCCCCTTTGTCAAATGCTTTCATTGTGGTAGGAAAGGACATAATGCATCTACATGTAATGCTAGAAAGAACATAAACACCAAGGTTGGAACTAAAATGGTTTGGGTTTCTAAGGACACCTTGCCTAACTCTAACACACAAGGACCCAAGACAATTTGGGTACCAAAGGTTAAAACTTGAATGTGTGTTGTAGGTGCTCTTAAAGACCAAAAGTTCAAGTTGGTATCTTGATAATAGATGCTCCAAGCATATGACGGATGATGGCTCCAAGTTCTCCTTTCTTGCACCAAAGAAGCATGGTCATGTCATATATGGGGACAACAATAAATGAAGGATCCTTGGTGTTGGAAAAGTTGGTAAGGATTCCTCAACTTCAATTGATAATGTCTTGTATATAGAAGGACTCAAACACAACTTGCTAAGCATTAGTTAATTATATGATAAAGGTAATAGAGTTATATTTGATTCTAATTGTTGCATAATTGAAGGTAAGGATAACAAGTAAGTTAAGTTTGTTAGTCATAGAATAAATAATATATATATGATTAACCTTAATGATATTACCTCTCAAAATGCAAGATGTCTTATGAGTAAAGAGAGTGATTCATGACTATGACATAGGAGAATTGCTCACATTCATATGGATCACCTAAACAAACTTGTTTTTAAGGATTTCGTGATTGGTCTTCCAAAGATCAGATTTGTGAAAAACAAATTGTGTGATGCATATTAAAAGGGTAAACAAGTAAAGGTTTCTTTCAAAGCAAAAAATGTTGTCTCTTCCACTAGACTTTTACAACTTTTGCACATGGATCTTTATGGACCATCAAGAACTATGAGCTTTGGGGGTAACTACGATGCTTTTGTGATTGTGGATGATTACTTTAGATTTACATAGACTCTTTTCCTTACTCATAGGAATGATGCCTTTCATACATTTAGAAAACTTGCAAAGGTTATTCAAAATGAAAAGAATTATAGCATTGCATCCATAAGAAGTGATCATGGTGGGGAATTTGAAATGTTTTGTAATGAAAATGACATTGAGCATAATTTTCAGCTCCTAGAACTCTACAACAAAATAGAGTGGTTAAAAGGAAAAATCAATCTTTAGAACAGTTAGCAAGAACTATGCTCAATGAAATAAATTTTCCAAAGTATTTTTGGGCAGATGCGATAAGTATCACGTGTTATGTTATGAATAGGGTTCTAATAAGACCCATTTTAAAGAAAACCCCTATGAATTGTACAAAGAAAGGAAACCAAATGACTGCGAGATTTAAAGGATACAAACCCAAGTACAAGTTATCTCAAGTAAGAAATTTCTCAAGAGTCCAAGGTCGATCCATAGGGAATTGATGAAGAAAAATTAATTGAGGTAAGAAAAGGATTTGTCACAATACCAAATGTAACAAAAGATGTTCACAAATGAATTTAAGAACTTGCTTGGGTTAGGAGATCCACTCTTGGTAATAAATTAAAGGCAAGATTATTTCTCTTTATAACTCAATTGAAATCCACACACAATTGAGGTTCCAATCGGAAAATATAACACTCAAAGTTCAATTATACATGTAATCATATTATGATTCCTTTAATTATCTACCAACATTTGTAAATGAGTTCAAGCATTCACTATGTCAATCCTATTGTCTACAATAAATCAAGATCTCCATTATACAAAGAAGGTTTCTAAATTGATTGGAAACAAAATACAACACATATAATGTCCATTTGATAATATATCATTTAAGCACAAGAAATAGAATAATCTAACCTTATTTCATTACCAAGAGCTTCACTCTTTCACCCAAGCAAGATGAAAATTTAGTTACTCATAGATAAGAAGAAAGAAAGAGAGAAGAAGAGAAAGATGAACATAGCTTCAATTTAGAGCAAGAGAAAATTACAACAAAGGAAAACAATAAACAAGCATAATCATAACTTCTAAAAACTAAGCCTAACACCAAGAGCACCAAATGATCAGCCAATGGTGTCTTTTATAGAGGATTAGGGATACAAAATGACAAGGGGGTGATTAAGAGTAGGTGGATGAGTGGGTGAATGAATGAAAAATGTCAAATGGTGAGTTAGTGAGTGAAAAATTATTGAGACTCTTTATCTCCGAAATCATTCATTGCTTAACTCATAGATTACGTCATCAAATAGAAAAGTCATCTTCATGAAAGTTATAGATCTGAGTCTTAACTTTCACTCATTTCATCACCTACAACCCGAGATATGGCCTAATTACTGTAGACTATTCAGGCCTAGTTTCAGCACCTCTGTTTTGACTTCCAGACCCAATATCACCTCCAAAATGTCAGATTTGAGTTTTGTGTTCTTCATAAAAGTTGTAGAAATGAGTCTTATTTCAAGTGTTAAAATTTCTGCCCAATAAAGTTCCTACAGCCCGAGTTATGCTTTGATTACTGTACACTATTCAGGTTCCAGACACAAAACTCGTGTTCTGACTTCCGAGCCCAATTAGTTCCACTAGATGTCTGAATGAGACTTTGAGCTGTCATCAAAGTTGTAGAGCTCTCTCTTATCTTTCCTACAAGGTAATATACATAATTTTTACACATCTAGAACTCAAGATATGGCGGAAATACAGAAACAGTGTAAAACCCAAATAATGCTGAAAAAATCAATTAAGTCCAATTTGAGTCCAAACTTACAAAACATAACCAGGCTTAATCAATTAAGTACATGGAGAATGTAAATGACTAAAGATAAGGGCTTATTAATGTACAAAATATGTGATTATCAAATTCTCCCATACTTAGCTTTTTGCACTCCTGGGCAAAACACATAAGACCAAAGATAGGAAACAAAGAAAAACAGTATAGACTCAAAAGCTAAAAACTCTAAATGACTCGATGAAGCAAGAAGAGCAAGAAGAAATTCAAGGGATTAATGAGGTAACATTTCTTCACATGTCAAACCAACAAGCAAAGAAACTTCAGTTGAAAAGAATGAATCAAGAATGATAGACCCTCACAGAATTCACTCTCAATCTCTCAAGTGTTTAAAAGGTAAGTATTTCACTCTATTCAACCCATGAATAATTGTACTACCATAAGCTTGCTTATCTTCTACTTCTCCGCTACTCAAACCAATGCATACAAAAATCAAGAGGACTTTATTTAAGATTGTAATGGGGTCATGGTAAACGAGAGGGGATAATATGGATGTGAGAAGATAAATACCAAAGAGAATAAAAGAACATTATAGTACAGTTAGAGTGGAGAAAATGTTTGAGAACATTCATCATAAAGGACAATCACTAATATTTGACTAATGTTTTGTTGAAGATCAATCCCAAATTGGTGAATTGAATTCATTGTTCGGCCTGAACCTTCTCATTTTCTTCCTGTTGTTTCTAAGCATCCACCTTTATTCTAGACTCTGATAATTCTTTGATTGCAACAGTGCTCAGTTCTCTCTTTTTTTTATCATTTTGCACACACACCCCCACATTTATTCAAGAACAAAGTCAATACTCTTTTATTCCCTAAGGTTGGGTAAAACATGTTTTTTTTCTTTTTTTTTTTTGAATGCATGTAATGAGTTAAAAATAAGGAATGGTCAAATAAGCTCAAAGGGGTTACACAAGGAAAAATATACAAGGATGGCTATTTCGTTAAAGTAGCTATTTCAAAATACCTCAATCATATTTATGTATGCATGTGAAAATATAGCCTAAAAAAGAATCAAAGCAAGTTCAAGAGTAACAATTCCATGAGTGAAAATCACACAAGAAAGAAGAGAATGGTACAGATATTCAATCCATTCATCAATAGGCTCAAAATCTCACAAGGCATATTTCTATCATTCTCAATCCACCAATTCAACATCCATAACCAAGCATGTGAAATTTAAGAAAAAAAATAATTTATTCAATCATGCTATGATTCCTAAATTTCAATTGCTTCAAATGATGTGAGAGTGCATTCACTTGAATCTTTCAAAGGAAATCAAACAGCAAAACTTTGTTACTTCTACAAATAAACTCTAAATAGTTACTATCCCAACTAAGATGCGTCTCAAGAGTAATAAATTGTTTCCAAAATTTACTCCTTACTCTGCCATCCTTAATTGGTTTTACTATGAATAGGTTTCTGACAGTCATATCACTAAACATACTTCTCAATTTAAATGCATCTCAGGAATGAAATTACTCTTTACTCTGTCATTATTCATTAGTTTAGTAAGTTCATGACAATCATATCATACTTCCCAAAAAAAAATTTTTTTTGTTCAATGTTCAACTACCCTCCCCCCAACCAGATCACAACATTGTCCTCAATGTTAAAATATAGATGAGTAAAGGATAGAAGATATTACCTGTTGGAGAAATTACTAAAAAGAGAAATCTGACACAAATTTAAACAGAAACAAAATACAATAAATAAAACCAAAGCTTAATATTATTTAAATAACTGGAGTGTTTGATCGGGCTTGCGATGCATACTGCTTCCCTCACTGCTTCCTGCTGACCAATCTATCTGAGCTATTGCTAGGTCAGGTTTATGAACAAAAGCTTCTAATTTATCAATCAACTCATCAATAATGGAAGCAGAGATAAGAAGTTGTCTTGCCAAAGGTGTGATAAATTTCTGTTCCACAGCATGGTCAAGAAAGAGTAACAAAATATCAAAGAAATTATTTACATTCAACAAACTTATGGGTTTATGGTGGATGTTCAGTTGGGCCCAAGAGACAATTTGAAAAACTTCTTCCAAGGTACCAAAATCACCTGGTAAGGCAATGAATGCATCAGAGTTTTCAAGCATTATTTTCATTCGTTCATGCGTTGATGATACCTTAAATTCCTCCCAATTGTCTTTCTAGTGATGTTCTGTTAAGCTAAAGGTCCAGGAATGACACCTAAAACCTAACTGCCTCTTATATATGCAACAAGTGATACAGCTCCCATTAACCCACAACAATCTCCCCCGTATACAAGATGAATATTTCTCGCAGCAAGTGATCGACCAAGAGTGGTAGCTGCGTTTACAAACTCTAAACCCTTCCTATACTTAGACCCATAAAATACGCAGATATTTTTAAGTTGACGAATATAAACACTTTCCATTTCTATACTCACCTTCCCCTTGAATGATTTTGAGTTGGAAAAAAATAGAGAAAATTGAGTGTTTAAATAGGAAAAAGAATGGAAAGGATAATAATAGCATCTATAAGGGTAGGTTAGTTGTTATCAGAAAAGTTTAAAATTAAGAAACACGGAATCTTTTTTTTAAAATTTTTTTTTTGTTTTTTTTTACTTCAAGAAAACTATAGAGTAAAGAAGTCTAGAAACCCCTGAAGGACCTTGCTCAAAGGATCGTCTGTCCAAAACAAAAATACAACAAAATCATACAAAGATAAAAGAAATATAATAGCAAATGATGACATACCTTTATGTACAGTTTTCATGGCGTATCTTTATATTGCGCGTCATGAGTGCAGTAGTGGCATATCTTTATACTGCGTGTCACCAGTGCAGTAGACACTCACGTCCGTTTATTCAAAGAAAAGAGAAAGAAGAAACCATCATGGGTTTCCATCTTGGGTTTGGAACCTAGAGAGCTCACACTTGGGCTTGTAACATCAACAAAGATGCTAAAATCTAAAACCCGTAATGTCCAAGATCCAGAACGTCCCATCCCAAGGTGCTGAGAGCCCCCTTCTAATAAAAGAGAGGATCAAGCTCAGATGCCTCATATGCTTTGGTAACCGCGGGTTACTTCTCACTAATAACTAGAGTGGGACGCTTCTGCTTGTCCACCAACTCCATAGTACCTAGATGGTAAACATTAGGTTATGGAGTGCGACTCTCTACAGAGCATGATACACGAATATTTTTTAAGGACCAGCATGCAAAGGTCCACCCGAGTCAACGACGGGTCAGCCAAAGGTTGGGGCTCCACAACTAATTAAAGCATTGGTACTCCTTCCGGATCGCCCTTGTTCAAACATTTTTTTTTCTTTTTTTTTTAATTTTTTTCTTTTTTTTTAAAGAAAACATGAAGAAGAAGAAGATAATATGTATAGATTGTTGTAGATAAGGCTCACATCTACCTCTGGTTTCACGTCCAGTAACGGCTTAAACGCCTTCTATGAGTCAAGGATAAGCTTCTCATCTAATTTTCTTATAAATTAGTAAATAGGGTCTTTTAGAGTCAAATTCCCAAGATTGTAGCGTTTTTCTTCATCCTTGAAGAGATTCCACAAATTAAGAAATTCACGATGCACAAATCCACAAGAATGCATCTCAAGAGTCAATAAGATATCATCTAATGACTCCTTACTCAGTCCATTCTAAATAAAGAAATTTTTATCTTCTCTGTTTGCGGAAACCATCCCCAAAGAACGACATCGCTTGTTACAATTCCATCGTCCACATTTGTGACAGACTTGTAACCTTTTTGCTCTTCTCCTTTTAGAATACGAACTTCTTCCAAGACCTGGCATGTATGGGTCAAATGAAATTGAAGACTCACCTACTAGTCAGACCTTTGCTTCAATTATCCAGCATACATCTTCTAGTATACCCTTGTGCATTAACAGTCTCAATCTTTCACATCTAACTTTGTAGATTTTTTTCAGAGCATTTTGAGGGAGAGAAGGAAAATGTTTTCTCAAGTTTGAAAGAATGACATCCATTTTAAAGGAGAATAAGGATCCAGTTATTTTGGGAAACTGAAAAATAAACCGACTTGAGAGTCACGGAGTACTGTTATCCGCCACTTAACCGGCAACACAAAGAACAAAGCAACAAAATTAGAGTGAATTCTATTCATAACAAGGATAAAAAAGAGAGATGAATTCTACCTCATCAACTTGGTTTTCCAGAAATGGTTTGAGCCTTTGTCCATTGAATTTAAACACATTATCATTCCTAGGATTCTCAATATCTACGGCCCCATAAGGATACACATGTTTGACAACAAAAGGACTACTTCACCTAGATCTCAATTTTTTAGGGAATAGGTGCAAACGAGAATTATAAAGCAGAACTTTTTGTTCTAGCTTTATAAATCTTTGAGTTCTCATATGCATCATTTCTCAATTCCTCAAGTTCATTTAATTGTAATTTGCGTATATTACAAGTATCATTAAGATTTAGATTGAAAGCTTTAATGACCCAAAATGCTTTATGTTCCAATTCTACAGGCAAGTGACAAGATTTTCCATAGACTAACCGATAGGGTGACATGCCCAAAGATGTTTTGAAAGCAATACGGTAAGCCCAAAGTGCATCGTTTAGTCTTAAAGACCAATCTTTACGATTTGGGTTAACCATTTTTTCCAAAATTTGTTTAATCTCCTTATTTGCCAATTCAACTTGTCCAGTTGCCTGAGGGTGATAAGGGGTGGCAATTTTGTGTGTAATACCATATTTCTTCATTAAAAATTCAAATGGTTTATTGCAAAAATATGTTCCCCCATCACTTATGATAGCTCGAGAGATTCCAAATCGACACAAGATATTTTCTTTTAAAAATTTGAGAACAGTTTTATGATCATTGTGTCGGTATGGAATCGCCTCAATCCATTTTGAGACATAATCAACTGCAACCAAAATATACACAAATCCAAATGAGGATGGAAATGGACTCATGAAATCAATTCCCCAACAATCAAAAATTTTAATGACAAAGATGGGGTTCATAGGCATCATGTTTCTTTTTGAAATTGAGCCTATCTTTTGACAATTTTCACAACTTTTGCAAAAAGTATAGCAGTCCTTAAATAAAGTAGGCCAATAAAATCCGCACTGCAAGATTTTTGCAGTTGTTTTCTTTGAAGAAGAGTGACCTCCACATGCTTTTGAGTGATAAAATTTAATGACACTACCTACCTCATTGTCAGGCACACATCTCCGAAAGATTTGGTCAGGACAATATTTGAACAAGTATGGATCATCCCAATAAAAATTTTTCACCTCTGTAAAAAATTTCTTTCTATCTTGGTGCGTCCATTGAGGTGGCATCTTTCCTGTTACAAGAAAGTTGACTATGTTAGCAAACCAAGGCATGGAATTGACAAAAAGTAAAAATTCATCGGGAAAAGAATCATTGATAGGTGTGCTATCAAAAGGTGAGCCTGTTGTAAGTCTGGACAAATGATCAGCGACAACATTTTCGGCTCCTTTCTTATTTTTTATTGTGATGTTGAATTCTTGAAGCAACAAGATCCATCGTATCAATCTTGGTTTGGCATCCTGCTTAGACATCAAATATCTAATAGAAGCATGATTGGTGAAAATCACAATAGAAGAACCAATTAAGTAAGATCGAAATTTGTCCAGTGCAAAAATTATAGCAAGTAGTTCTTTTTCAGTAGTGGTGTAATTCATTTGTGCACTATTTAACGTTCTACTTGCGTAACAAATCACATGAGGCTTACCTTCTTTTCTTTGGCCTAAAACAGCGCCCACAACATAATCACTAGCATCACACATTAACTCAAAAGGCAAAGACCAGTCAAGAGATTGCATGATAAGAGCAGATGTCAGAAGACCAATTAATTTTTCAAAAGATTTTGATATTCTTGAGTCCAATCAAATGATGCATCTTTCAACAGAAGACTACATAATGGTCTAGATATGGCACTAAAGTCCTTTATGAATTTTCTGTAAAATCTTGCATGTCCTAAAAAGGAACGAACTTCTTTGACTGTTTTTGGGGAAGGCAAATGAGCAATTAATTCAACTTTGGCCTTATCAACTTTAATTCCTTTAGAAGATATCATATGACCTAACACTATTCTTGAGGTAACCATGTAATGACATTTTTCCCAATTTAACACAAATCTATTTTCTTCGCATCTTTTAAGAACTTTTTCCAAATTATCAAGACAATTTTCAAAAGAATTTTTAAAAACTGTCTGATCATCCACGAAAACCTCTAAATAATACTCAATCATATCACTAAAAATGCTTAACATGCATCTTTGAAATGTTGCTAGAGCATTACAAAGGCCAAAAGACATTCTTCTATATGCAAAAGTACCAAATGGACATGTAAAAGTGGTTTTTTCTTGATGTTCCAATGCAATTGGTATTTGATTATAACCTGAAAAACCATCAAGCAAACAGTAATATGGATGTCCTGCTATCCTTTCCAGAATTTGATTAAGAAATGGCAAAGAAAAATGATCTTTCCTAGTAGCAACATTTAATTTTCAAAAATCAATACACATACGCCAACTAGATGAGACTCGCGTAGGTATTAATTCACCCTTATCATTTTCAACCACTATTATTCCAGATTTCTTAGGCACAACTTATGTAGGGCTTACCCATTAGCTATCAGAGATAAGATAGATAATTCCAACATCAAGCAATTTAAAGACTTCTGCTCTAACTACCTCTTTCATGTGTGGATTTAATCTTCTTTGAGGTTGTTGAGAAGTTTTAGCATTATCCTCTAAATGTATTCTATGCATACAAATTAATGGATTAATACCTTTTATGTCCTTTAATGTCCATCCAATTGCACTTTTATATCTTTTAAGTACTTCTGTTAACATACCTTCTTGTTCTTCAGTAAGAGATGAGGAAATTACCATTGGACAGTTTTGCTCTTCTCCCAAAAATGTTTACTTCAACCAAGCAGGTAATGGCTTTAGTTCTAGTGTGGGTACTTCTTCATTGGCATTATCATTCATGGGTTTTAGCTCCTCAAATCTTAGCTTCCATCCATTGTACTCCATTACTTGTGTACAATCAAGCAAAAAGCATATTTCAGAGATATCATCTTCTAAATGCATGCCTGAATCAAATGAATTGACTAAACAAATTTCTAATGGGTCAGAAGAACTCCTTGTTTGAAGATGATCATCTACGATGGCTTCAATTCCTTCAACTTCCTCCTTTTCATCAAGGACTTCCTGTGGTTGCTTGCACATATTAAAAACATTGAGTTCCAGTGTCATATTTCTAAATGTTAGCTTCACCACTCCATTTCTGCAATTTATCAAAGCATTTAATGTTGCTAAAAATGGATGGCCTAAAATAACAGGAATTGACTTGTAACTATCAACCATAGATTCAGTATCCAAGACAATAAAATTCACAGGATATATGAATTTATCAACTTGAACTAACATATCTTCCACTATTTCTCTTGGAATTTTAATTGATCTATTAGCAAGTAGAAGAGTTACAGAAGTTGGTTTTAACTCACCCAAGTTGAGTTGCTGATAAACTGAATATGGAAGCAAATTGACACTAGCACCAAGATCAAGTAAAGCTTTTTCAATTTTATGTTCTCCAATAATGCATGAAACTATAGGACAACCAGGGTCTTTATATTTCAACGCATTATTATTCTGAAGAATGGAGCTTACCTGTTCAGTCAAAAATACTTTCTTTTTCATATTTAGTTTCCTTTAATAGTGCACAAGTCTTTCAAATATTTGTCATAAGAAGGAATCTATTTGATAGCATCTAACAGAGGAATATTGATCTTTACTTGTTTCAAAATTTCAAAAATTTCAGTGTGGTGGTCCAATTTCTTTGGATTATTCAATGTTTGAGGAAATGGGGGTGAAGGCGAGAGTTTAGTCTCTTTTTGGTCAACTTCTTCATTTTCTTGGGCAGTTGGTTCATCTTCTTTCTCACAAGTTTCGAGAATTTGTTTTTCAACAACCTTTCTACTCCTAAGAGTTATCACTAACTTGACTTAGTCCATTTGTTTGTTTCCTGAACTCCTCTCATTTAGACTGTACTAACCTTTGGGATTTGGCTGAGGTTGAGAAAGAAATTTTCCTTTCTCGTGAATAGTGAGTGCAGAAGAAAGTTTAGCAAGAATGTCTTTTATGTCACTCATAGTTTGATTGTTTTATTTATTAATGGCCTCTTGCTTTTCTATGAATGCATGCAGTGTTTCCTCAAGGTTTTTCCTATATGGTGGAACATAAGGTGCATATCCTTGAGAATTTTGAGAGTCCTGTTGTGCCTGAGGAGGTGGTGGTTGCACAAATTGTGACTGATTATTATTCCTCCACCTGAAGTTCGGGTGATTTCTCCATCCCGGATTGTATGTATCTGAAAAAGAAGAAGTAAATGGCTTTTTAAAATTATTCATTACATTTACTTGCTCATGTACAACTTCTTTAAAAATAGGAATATTGGGACATTCATGTGTTGAGTGTCCTAAGTCATCACAAATGCCACAAATTTTTTCATTTTGCACAGATTTGATTTCTTTTGCTTTTCTTAATTCTATGGCTTCAACCTTTCTAGCCAAACTGGCAAACCTAGCATTTAGGTCTTCCTCTTGACTAAAGTGATATTTTCCTTTATTAGCACTTGCATGGTTAGATCTAATTGAATTTTCAGAAGGGTTAGTACTATGCCAAGATTGAGAATTTTCAGCCAACTGGTTTAAATAGTCTAAAGCTTCATCATGTTCTTTATCAAGAAACTCACTATTGCACATTATTTCCACAAATTGTTTAGTTTCAGGTGTTAAACCTTCATAAAAGAAGCTTATAGTGTGCCATTTTTCAAAACCATGATGTGGGCAAGAATTTAACAAATCTTTAAACCGTTCCCAACATTGAAAATATGCTTCATTTGAATGTTGGGAAAAATTTTGGATTTGTCTTTTCATAGCATTGATTTTATGTGTTGAAAAAAATTTCTTTAAGAACTCACCTTGCATTTCTTACTATGTGCCAATTGATCTTGGTTTCAAAGTGTTAAGCCAAGATTTTGCTTTATCTTTTAAAGAAAAAGGAAACAATTTAAGCTTAACAATCTCTTCAGTGCAATTTTGGTCATTGAAAGCAATACATACTTACTCAAATTCTTTCAAATGAAAATATGGACTTTCAGATTCTAAACCAACAAAATTAGGAAGTAAAGAAATTATACTTGGCTTAAATCTAAAATTGTTGGCATTGAGTGGAAAGATAAAACATGATGGACTAGAATTTCGAGGTGATTGCAAATATTTACGCATGGTTCGTAACAGTTGATTTTCATGTTCATCATGTACACTTTCATTTTCAGTCATTGTGTCAATTGTGTGTGATTGTGATTCAAACAAATCAATATATAAAGTACTAGGATTAATTTTAACTAAACGGCCAGAATTTAAATCACGATACCAATTAAGTAAAAATAAATGACTTAAAATAGAAAAAATAATGTACAAGTCGATAGTTTATACCAGCCATTAAATATTAACAAGGATGTGGTATAAACCAACCACCCAATAAATATTAACAAGTGAAAAGTTAGATAACTGATAAATTAAAAAGTTAGATAATTAGAGAGTTAATAATTAGTAAGTTAGAAAGTGCAGAAAGTAAAATACGAAAATAAAGTGCAGAAAAGTAAAATACAAAAAATAAATTACATAAAGTAAATTATAAAAAAATAAATTACAGAAAGTAAATTACAAAAAATAAATTGCAGAAAGTAAATTGTAGAAAATAAATTGCAGAAAGTAAATTATAAAAAATAAATTTAAAATATAAAAATCGGAGAGAGGCAGAGCCCCACCGAGAGTCGGCGAAAGAGAAGAGAAGAAAAAAAAAATTATTTTGTTATGTTAGAAAGCAATAATAAATAACATAAATTAAAAAGTTAGAGTGCGAGAAATTAAAAAGTTAGAGTCGAGAAAATAAAAGTTAGTAAGCGAGAAAATAAATGACATAAATTAAAAGTTAGTAAGCAGAAAATAAATAACATAAATTAAAAGTTAGAAAGTTAGTATATTAGCAAGTTAGTAGGTTAGTAAGTTAGATAGTTAGAAAGTTAGAGAGTTTGTAAAGAAACCGAAGGATCAGCAAGCCGATCTTTTGCTCTGGTGAGGGAGAAGAGAGAATAGATTTTATTAAAGAAAATGAACCTCAATAAATTAAAACTTCTAATCAAGTCCCCGACAACGACGTCCAAAACTTGACTGCAAGATTTAAAGGATGCGAACCCAAGTACAGGTTGTCTCAAGTAATAAATTTCTCGAGAGTCCAAGGTCGATCCACAAGAAATTGATGAAGAAAAATTAATTGAGGTAAGAAAAGGATTTGTCACAACACCAAAAGTAATAAAAGATGTTTACAAATTAATTTAAGAACTTGCTTGGGTTAGGAGATCCACTCTTGGTAATAAATTAAAGGCAAGATTATTTCTCTTTATAACTCAATTGAAATCCACACACAACTGAGATTCCAATCTGAAAATATAATATTCAAAGTTCAATTATATATGTAATCATATTAGGATTCCTTTAATTATCTACCAATATTTGTAAATGAGTTCAAGCATTCGCTGTGCCAATCCTACTGTCTACAATAAATCAAGATCTCCATTATACAAAGAAGGTTTCTAAATTGATTGGAAACAAAATACAATGCATATAATATCCATTTGATAATATATCATTTAAGCACAATAAATAAAATAATCTAACCTTATTTCATTACCAAGGGTTTCACTCTTTCACCCAAGCAAGATGAAGATTTAGTTACTCATAGATAAGAAGAAAGAAAGAAAGAAGAAGAGAAAGATGAACATAGCTTCAATTTAGAGTAAGAGAAAATTACAACAAAGGAAAACAATAAACAAGCATAACCATAACTTCTAAAAACTAAGCCTAGCACCAAGAGCACCAAATGATCAACCAATGATGCCTTTTATAGAGGATTAGGGATACAAAATGATAAGGGGGCTGATTAAGAGTAGGTGGATGAGTGGGTGAATGAATGAAAAATGCTAAATGGTGAGTTGGTGAGTGGAAAATTATTGAGATTCTTTGTCTCCAAAATCATTCATTGCTTAACTCATGGAATCCGTCATCAAATAGAAAAGTCATCTTCATGAAAGTTGTAGATCTGGGTCTTAAGTTTCAGATGTCTAAATTTCAGCTCATTTCATCACCTACAGCCCGAGATATGGCCCAATTACTGTAGACTATTCAGGCCCAGTTTCAGCACCTCTGTTTTGACTTCCAGACCCAATATCACCTCCAAACTGTCCGATTTGAGTTTTGTGTTCTTCATGAAAGTTGTAGATATGGGTCTTAAATTTCACGTTTCAAAATTTCAGCCTAATAAAGTTCCTACAGCCCGAGTTATGCTCTGATTACTATACACTGTTCAGGTTCCAGACACAAAACTCGTGTTCTTACTTCCGAGCCCAATTAGCTTCACTAGATGTCTAAATGAGACTTTGAGCTCTTCATCAAAGTTGTAGAGCTCTCTCTTATATTTCCTTCTAGGTAAGATACATAATTTTTATACATCTAGAACTCAAGATATGACGAAAATATAGAAACAATGTAAGACCCAAATAATGCTGGAAAAATTAATTAAGTCCAATTTGAGTCCAAACTTACAAAACATAACCAGGCTTAATCAATTAAGTACATGGAGAGTGTAAATGACTAAAAATGAGGGTTTATTAATGTACAAAATATGTGATTATCACCAAACATTTACCACTTTCATGTCTTTGGTTGCAAATGCTTTGTTTTAAACAATGGAAAAGATAACCTAGGCAAGTTTGATGCTAAATCAGATAAGGGAATATTTCTTAGTTATTCACTTAGTAGTAAATCCTTTCGAATTTATAATAAGAGAACTATGACTATTGAAGAATCAATTTATGTTGCTTTTGATGAAACTAACCCAAATGAGTCAAGAAAGGTGTTTGTTGATGATGTTGCAGAAATTTTGGCAAGGACTCACCTAGATAACAAGGAGAAAGATGTCAAAAAGCAAGATGGAAGCTCATATGATCCCCCAAGGCAAGAGAATTCTCAAATCATGGACCTTCTCAAGTAATGGAAGACATCAAGATATCATCCTCTTAACAAGGTGATAGGTGATGTATCAAAAGGGGTAATCACTCGTAACTCTCTTAGAGATGTATGTAATCATATAGCTTTTGTCTCTCAAGTTGAACCTATAGATATAAATAAGACCATTAATGATGAACATTAGATTTTGGTCATGCAAGATGAACTAAACAAATTTGCAAGAAATTAAGTTTGGGAATTTGTTTCAAGACCCAATAATCTTCCTATAATTGACACCAAACGGGTCTTTAGGAACAAACTTGATGAAATAAGCATAATAACAAGAAATAAAGCTAGGCTTGTAGCTAAAGGGTATAATCAAGAAGAAGACATAGATTATGAAGAAACATATGCTTCCGTAACTAGATTAGAGGCTATTAGAATGCTACTTGCATATGCATGCATCATGGATTTCAACTTTTATCAAATGAATGTTAAAAGTGTTTTTCTAAATGGTTTCATAAAAGAAGAGGTGTATGTAGAACAACCTCCTAGTTTTGTAAACTTTGAACTACCCAACCATGTTTTCAAATTGAAAAAGGCCTTGTATGGTTTAAAACAAGCTCCTAGAGCTTGGTATGAAAGGTTGAGCAAGTTCCTTTTGGAAAAAAGGCTTTTCTAGAGGAAAGATTGACACTACTCTCTTCATCAAGCATAAAAGTATGACATACTTCTTGTTCAAATATATGTTGATGATATCATATTTGGCGCTACTAATAACTCTCTTTGTAAGGAATTTGCAAATATTATGCAAAATGAATTTGAGATGTCAATGATGGGTGAACTCAACTTCTTCCTTGGACTCCAAATCAAGCAAACTAAGGATGAGACTTTCATAAGTCAATCAAAATATTGCAAGGGCTGCTCAAGAAGTTTGGAATGAACAATTCCAAGCATATGGACACTCCTATGGGCACCTCTTGTTATTTGAACAAGGATGAAGGAGGTAAATCTGTAAAAATTACAAAATATAGAGGTATAGTTAGCTCACTCCTTTATCTTACAGTAAGTAAGCTAGATATTATGTTTAATGTGTACATGTGTGCTAGATTTCAAGCGAATCATAAAGAATCACACCTAGGTGCTGTTAAGAGAATAATGAAATATCTACTAGGCACCTCACAATAGGATTATGGTACCCTAATGGTGCCTCTTGTTTGGAAGTTTACTAGTTTCTTGGCATAGCAAGAAACAAAATAGTGTGGCATTGTCAACAGCTGAAGTTGAATACGTTGCAGCTGGGAGTTGTTGTGCTCAAATCCTTTGGATGAAGCAACAACTTCAAGACTGTGGCCTTGAGCTTGATCACATCCCCATAAGGTGTGATAATGCTAGTGCAATCAATTTATCCAAAAATCTCATTTTGCACTCAAGAACAAAACACATTGAAATTAGGCATCACTTTATAAGAGACCATGTTAAAAAAAGTGATTACATGCTTGAGTTTGTGGAAACAACTAAATAACTAGCTGATATCTTCATTAAACCTTTGAACAAAGAAGCATTCTTTTATATAAGAAGTGAACTTGGTATATTGGACCAATCATGCATTTAAATTTGAAAAATAACCCTGCTACATAATCTATCTCTTTAATGCATAATCTGATTAAATTCATTACATAATATTCTTACTTTAATTGTTTATGAATCCGATACTAACTTAAGCGTCAGAGTTTCTCCCAACTTTGTTTTACAGGTACTTGATCCATGCTCAAGTCCCTCAAATTTCCAATCTCAAGTTCTTGCTGTAGAAATTGGATTCAAGCACTTTCAAAGAAGAATAATCAGTTTTGAGCTATATTTAGGGTGTTTAGAGATGATGGAAATCAGGCCAAGCCAAGAAGTTCCTTAAAGATGGCATAAGTTGTTGGTATATTAAGGGCTAATTTCTTGAAGAATTTTCTGGTTTTGATGGTGAATGGCAAGTATTGATGATCTTAAAGGATGAATTCTTAAAGATTTTTTTGGTTTTGATTGAGAAATAATCAGTTAGAAAATGGACATAACCTGGTAGAGAAATGATATAATCTGTTATTGGTGTTTGAAATTGGTTTGGCACGTTGGATTTGGTCTCTGCCAAGACAAAATAATCAATTATAAGAATCCATTAATTAGTTACGAAGAAATCTGAATGTTTGATGCTCTCTGCCACACTTATATAACCAGTTATATGAGTCCTATAACTGGTTATTCATGTCCACAAAGGCTCTGATTTTTTTTAAAACACTATAATAACTGATTATGAATATATCATAATCAGTTATTCCAAAAAAATCCAGCAGCGTACAGCCCCTTTGTTTTCATCATATAACTGGTTATGCAAGGCTTCATAATCGGTTTTGAAGCTCCTTAAACACTACTCAGCCATTTGAATTCACCATTAACGCACCCCTCTTCCTCCATTTTCATCCTCTTCCTCTCAAACTCTCTCAAACCCACTCAATCAATCTCATTACCCATCACAAATTCAACCCAAAATCACTATAAAAACATCATTTCCACCAAGATTCCTCACTTTCCACTGATTGAAACTCAAAAACTCCTTCAAAAACTGTGACCCCTCATCTTTTCTCTCTCCTCTAAATGTGCCCTGACCTCCATTATCAACCATGTCAAGCAACTCATCTCAACCCAAGAAAGCATGCACCAAAAACCCAAATGTACCTCATGAACCACCTCCCTAAGCCAATGAACCAGATTATTCCTTTGAACTTGACCTTGGCAGGTACTTCTCTCATCCAGCTCAAAGGAAAAAATTTCAACTGGAGTTTCATGGTTGAAACCTCATTCAACCAATGTACATAGACTGGGAATTCTTTGTCAAATAAGAATTCACATACTTCACAGAATTCTTGGAGTTTCACGGGCTGAAAACATTTATCTCTGCTCTAAGTAAATACTACTACTCTGAAGCTAGTAAAGTTTATTTTTGTAATTTGAGCATCATTAGAGCAAATTTGGTTTTTGAAGTTAGGAAACATAGGGTAATTATAACACCTAGTCAATGGCATACTCTGTTTGGTTTAAATTTTTCTGAAGAAAGGTGTAACGCCCCAATTTTTAGAAAATATTCTGAATGTACTGTTTTCTGTTTTTCATGCTTTTGTATGAATGACCGCTGTGTCCCTATTTTTCTGTTCTTGAATTTTGTATGAAAACAACTACGATAATACAGGTTCAAATTTTATTTGATCGTTTTACGTAGTTTGCTTGAGACGGTAAAATAAAAAATTTTTAAACTCTTGTATTAATTTTTCTGAAAGATATACTGACTAAATATCTTCTTGGATATTTTATTTGAACGTTTTGGACGATTACCTACGTTGTGGGAAAAAACGGAAAATGACCGTTACGTCCCGAACGTCTTGTTTTCTCTGTTTTTGTCTGTTTTTAATTGTTTTCTTCTTGATTTAATGCCGAGAAAATCATCATCGTGATTTTATATGGACTTTTTGTGCGATTTGCTCGAGGGAAAATGATATTTTCCGGGCGGGGAAAATCTTATTTGATTATTTAGAATTGGGGGATCTTACTTAACTTAGATTCTAAATGAGACTAAAAATAATCTTTTAATTTTTAGGATTTAAGCTCACAAATAAAATAATTTTATATTATTATAATATTATTTTATTAGTCGATATGTTTTAGTGACAGATGGACCCTAAATATTTTGCGGGACCCACAATTAACGAAGCAGTTAGATCGGTAGCAATTAATCACCGTAATTTGTAGAACTTTCCGAAACAGTGACATATTCTAGTGACTCAGCAGAAAATTAAATACACTGTGTGACTCAGCATGTGAGTCACCATAAGCTAACCAATGAGAAGAAGGCTTGCTCACCAAGGCTTAATCTTAGCCTTTGATTCATCCAATGGCTTGGATGAAGCCAAGCAAGGTGCCCACCTTGCACCCCACTTGAAGTCCACGGCCAAGAGGCCTTTGGTGACCAAAATATCACTTTGTCTTCATCACTTTCTCTCTTCTCTCTCATCAAGAACCCTAGCCACCATTCTTGCCCATTTTCTCCACCATATTCGGCCAAGCTCATTTCCTAACCATCCAACCATCCAAAATTTTTTCTAACCAAGTTTCCTTAATCTAAACACCATTCTAAGAACCTTTGTAGTTGGGAGTTTCTTCAAATTCTTCCATCTAAGGCTTGGAAACCAACCTTGGAAGTTTTACCTAGAAGGTGAAATTTCATACTTTTCTTTTCTTTCTTCTTTTTTCAAAGTTCTAAGCCATGATTTTTCCATGGTTTAGCTTCTTTTTCATGGTTAGTAACATGTAGGTTTTGTTTGAAATTTTTAGGTGTTTGGTGGAGTGAAAACCGTGACCTAAGGAGGTGAGAAAGCAAGTTTTTGTCTTCATTTAAGGTAAGAGGAAGACAATTCTTATCATCCCTTGATGGTGGTAAGAAGATGAGTTGTTTGTAGAATCCATAAGGATTCGGTTGTGGTGTGTTTATTGATGTGTATTTGTTAATTTTTGTGGTTGCTAGTAGCTTAAGTGTTATGTGTTAATAGCTTTCTTATTTGGTAATTGTAATAATTTTGCATGCCTAATAGCTTTTGATTGTATGTCTATAAGCTTTAAATTAGGTTTATGTGTTAGAAATATTTTGCATGTGTTAGAAATATTTTGCATGTGTTAGAGATATAAATGCATGTATTAGAATTGTATGATAAGGTTTAGGATGTGAATAACATGTGTAAGTTTGCATGAGTGTTCCAAAGAACACAATCCAATAGCTCACGGCAATGACAAGTTGGAGGACCAAAATGTTCTCTTGATTTTTCCTAAAGTGTAGCTTAATTAACCTAGGAGAATCAAGAAAGTTTCTAATTGATTTGATCAAAGAAAAATGCATTTAGAAATCAAATGGTACAAACTTAGTATTTTGGGGCCAACATGCCTAAAGGATTAAATTGACTATAGATAACTATTTTCTAAAATGATTTAATGAACTTAGACTATAGAATACATTTGATATGATTTAAAAGGTGAAAGACATTTTGGAAATCAAATGCAAAAGTTTTATAAAATTCGGCCAACATGCCACTATAGGAATTCATGATTTTAAAAACTTGTTTCTAAACCTTTTTCAATTAAAAAAGAGAAACAATACAAGTTAAGAAGAAATTTTCTATAATAATTTATGAAGGAACCGATTGATTAGAAGTAAGTCTAAAGGGTTAAAATTCATAATTTTATCATTAGGAAGGAAATACAGTAATGTTAAGAAATTTTCTAACATATAGCTCACTTTCGGTTTTGAAGCATGTTAGAGATTTCAAAAAGAAGTTAATGAAATGGTTAAAAAATTAGGTAAATAGAAATTTTATGAAAAATTTAGAAAATCATTATTATAAATTTATAAACAAAATCTTTGTCAATTTTTAGTAAAAATTGAACCTATAGGATAGTCAAAATATCCTAATGACGATATACGGTATGAAAAATTATTCTACGTAGTTTAAATGTACTAAATATTATTTCTATCTGTTTAAATGGTAATTTTAAAGGCATTCGAATAAGAAAATGATTTAAAAATCCTACGCGATTGAGAAAACGTATTAAAAATGTTACGCGATTTTAAAAACGAGAAAAATATCTTTACCCGATTTTTAAACGTTTGTAAAAACGACGAAATTTCAAAACGCGATAAAATTTCTACGCGATTGAACGTTACCGTATTTATTTTTATTTGTCGGGAAAACGTGAACCCGTCTGATTTTTGAGGTTATTTTCTTTGTCGGGAAAAAGTGAACCGTCTGAAACTTTACGCCATTGAGGGCATATATTTCTATCTTAAGGGCATTTTCGTAATTTCATATATTTGGAATTATGTTTTGTCTTTATACCGATTTTTGGTGTTTTGGGTTGACGAGGCAATCACATCGTGTTGTCGATGCGATAAGTGTAGTGTAGTTTATTGTTCTAATAAACTTGGAGACTTTAGTGTACGGGATCCCACATGTGACGATTGGTAGCTCCATTTGGGCCGTGGTAAACCGATAGCACACTAATGTACTCGACATTCACTATATTTAATCGAGGTTTGTAAAGTCTAGTAGTACATTGCCTATAGTGCCACAACGGAGAGTGAACTATACTACGCTGGATGGTAGATTCCCGGTGTCGTAGGCTATTGACGCAACGTGTGATCGCGTAATAGTTGGTTGGGCAGCCGTGGTACTAATAGATTTTGCAAATCATTCTCTACGATATCTGTTTGGGTTTAGCTCCATGGAGTAGGGTTGTGTTTTGGTGTATTTGAGTATATCTTGGATCATATTCCATTTTTCTCTATTTATCTTTATCGGTAACATCTTGGATGTTTTTACATTTTCTCTATTTGTATTTATCGATAAATTTTATGTTAGTTGTCTATTTCTTATCTTAGTTTATCTGTGAAATTGATTTATACGTGTGATTTTCTCTATTTGTGATCTATCTATGATGTTATGAAACACTAGGATATTTAATATGTATTACTGTTATAGCTTATTCATATTGTATGAATTGTGTAGTAGTTATGTGTTGTCTTCTTATTTGCCATGTTGCGATGATTTTATGTTGTCTTACCTCTTTATTGTATGTGTCTATTCTCTATTTATTTTTATGCGGTAAAGAGTTTGAAGAGGAAGAGGAGGAACAACCTCTTGAGATCGTGTACCACGAGGAAGAGGGAGATCGGCGGGACCAAACGATCGGTTTACGAGCAAGAACCATCCGATCATCCATATCCTCTGGATTGATTGTGTGGGGGATGGCGGCCTTTGCATTTCACGGGATTCGTAGAGCTGGTATTCCATGGAGGTGATCGGCTTGGCATTTACGAGGAGATCGTGCTTACATTACCTATCTTTGGACGTATGATTGTGATTCTACGTCATCGGTTTGATGGAGATCCGATTTCGACGACGACGCTTTTACGCATTTAGAGTTCCCTTATCCATTAGGCGTTATTGGGGTCTTGAAAACCACGAGCCTAGTGAGATAAGCATCGTGTCGGCTGCGCGATCCGTTATCGCCGTATGTCGAGACATCGAGGATATTTATCTCGATGATCATTTTCACACCGAGAGTGATCCATCGAGAGGAGTAGATAATCATGATGTTTTTTTTTTGGGCGCGTCGGCGTATGTACGTATATATATAACTCTTTTATTGCTTTCTTTCTTGTTTTTGTTTAAATAGTTGTAGTCTTAGTTGTAAATTATATGTACAGTTTATAACTTAACCATATGTATATTATTAGTGATGATGTTTTTTTTTTATTTCGTATTTTTCGTATTATCTTTTTATTACATATTTAAATCTATCGGGAATTATTTTTACAACCCGTAATAGTTTTAACAAATATTCCAACTTGGGTAGATTTTATTTCTATTTATTTTATTTTCTTTTATGTGTGACATCCTCCAAAGGGGTGTTACATTAGTTATATCGAGCCCAAGTTAGAGTCTTTTGGGGTTGTGGTTGGAGTCTGTTTTTGTTTGTCTTTGTGTGATTCTCTGTGATCTTTGTGATTTATATCCTTTTGGAAATATCTTAAAGGATGTATCGACTTTGTTTTGTTATGTTTGAAGAAAGGAGATGGCTGGTCGAGCGCAGAGGGACGTGCTAACGTAAATCGAGATGAGGATCCGATGTTGGTTCTTCTTGAGGCTATGCGGCGGATGGTGAAGTGATTACTCGAAAAATTTGAGAAGCGACCCAACAACAAGATGCTACGACGGATGCCTTAAATTTATCTGAATTTAGGCGTCATAATCCGCCACAATTTAGAGGCGAGGTGGATCAGGAGAAAGCGAGTCGGTGGATGCAAGATTTAGAGAGAATATTTGAGGGGATGAGATGTACGGATGAAAAGAAAGTGACTTATCTTTGTTTTCATCTTTGAGAGGAGATCTGCAACATTGGTGGAGAGGAATCCGCCGAGTGTTGCAAGTGAAGGGACTGAAATCACTTGGGAAGTATTTTCTAATACTTTTACTGGATAAATATTTTCTGCGAAGTGCTAGGCATGCCAAGGAAATGGAATTTCTTGGGTTGCGACGAGGGGAATATGACGGTGAATGAGTATGCCACAAAATTTGAGAGTTTGTCTCAATTCTCAGATTATGCTCAGACACGACAAGATGATGTGTGGAGATGCAGGAAGTTTGAATCAGGTTTAAGGGTGGAACTGAAACGAGGAGTGGTATCTTTGAGGATGACTCAGTTTCATGCGTTGGTGGATGCGTGTGCTCGACTTGAAGAGTTAGAGCCATCTAGAGATCAAAGAAATCGGAATTTTGGACCGACAAGGTTCCAGAGAGGTGGAGGTAGTAATGCAAATCGGTTTCAGCGTAAGCCGTATATCAGGCCAACAGGAAGTCAATCTCAACGACCATCTGTTAGCGGAAGTGCAAGTGGTAGTGGAGCTGGACAGAGGGTGGCGTTTACGCCAACGTGTTTTAAGTGCGGGAAGAAAGGTCATATTTCTCCCGAGTGTACAGTTAAAGGTGCAGTTTGTTTCAATTGTAAACAACCCAGGGCACATAGCAAAGGATTGTCCACAGTAGGAGAGAAAACCTGTACATTCGGTATGTTAAAGCTAATCGGCAAAAATCGGAAGTACTCAACCGAGATCTGGAGGACGAGTATATACAATGGTGGGATCTGAGATTTCTAAGTCGATGATCTTATTCGGGAGAAGGAGACATTGGAGGTAATCTTATTGTCTTGTATGACTCGGGTGCTACACACTCTTTTTATTGCATATGATTGTGTGGAAAGGTTGAAGTTGCCTATATCTTCTCTGAATGTTATGTTGAATGTATCTACACCAACTGCTAAAAACCTGTAGTTACTTCTAAGATCTGTTTGGATTGTCCTATTGTTGTGAAGGGCCGTTTGTTTTTGGTTGATTTGATTTGTTTGCCTCTCATTGAGATAGATGTAATATTAGGGATGGGTTTGGTTATGTTCTAACCATATCCTCATAGATTGTGCAAAGAAAACTATAGTTTTTCCTAAGGAAGAAGAGTCTGGATTCTTAAGCTGTTTGTTAAGGTCAAATCTTTATTGAGAGATGGAGCGCGAGGGATATACGGTATTGTCTTCTCTAGAAGTTAAGAATGAGAAGGATGTGAATACTATTCCTGTTGTCAACGATTTTCCGGACGTTTTCCTGAAGATGTACACAGGTTTACTGCTTTGAGCGGGAGATCGAATTCTCAATTGATTTAGTACGGGAGCAGGTCCTATCTCAATTGCACCATATCGTATGTCGCCGATAGAGTTGGAGGAGCTGAAAAAGCAATTAGTGGAACCTTGTTGGAGAAAGAATTTGTACGACCTAGTGTTTCCCATGGGGTGCACCGGTACTTTTGGTCAAGAAGAAGGATGGAACGTCGCGACTTTGTGTGGACTATCGGCGGTGAACAAGGTGGTATCAAGAATAAATATCCGCTTCCAAGAATCGACGATTTGATGGATCAATTGAGAGGAGGCTGTGATATTTTCCAAGATAGACCTACGATCGAGGTTATCACCGGTTCGTGTAAAAGGGAAAATGTACCGAAAACGCTTTTCGAACTCGTTATGGACATTATGAGAATCGGGTAATGCCATTCGGGGTGACGAATGCTCTGCCATATTTATGGATTATATGAATAGGATATTTCGTCCGTATCTAGACAGTTTGTCGTTGTTTTTATCGATGACATTCGATCTATTCTAGATCGAAGGAAGAGCATGCTAAACATCGAGTGTTGTTCTTGATTTTGAGGGAGAAAGCAGTTGTATGCGAAATTGTCTAAGTGTGAGTTCTGGTTGGAAGAAGTTCAATTTCTTGGTCACGTAATTTCTAAAGAAGGTATAGCGGTGGACCCATCGAAAGTGGAAGCTTTTTTACGATGGGAGAGACCTAAGACGATGAAGTTCGAAGTTTGTTGGACTTCTTGGTTATTATCGGAGATTTATCGAAGGTTTTTCCAAGATTCTTTGGACCGCTTACACAACTAACGAGGAAAAGTCAAGCTTTCGAATGGACGGAAGAACGTGAAGCTAGTTTTCAAGAGTTGAAGAAGAGGTTAACAAGCTATGCCGGTGTTAATCCTACCGTTCGACGAAATCTTTCGATGTGTATTGTGACGCTTCTTATCAAGGACTAGGATGCGTGTTGATGCAAGACCGGAATGTGGTGGCGTATGCTTCTCGGCAATTGAAGATTCATGAAAAGAATTATCCTACGCATGATTTGGAATTGGGCTGCGGTAGTTTTTGCTTTGAAGATATGGAGACACTTTCTCTATGGAGCAACGTTCAACATTTTCGGTGATCACAAGAGTTTGAAGTACTTGTACGACCCGAAGGAATTGAATATGAGGCGGCGAAGGTGGTTGGAATTTACGAACGATTACGATTTTCAACTTTTATACCACCCCTGTAAGGCGAATGTCGTGGCCGATGCCTTAAGCGGGAAGATTATTAGTGTTTACTGCGCTAATGATTAAAGAAAAAGAGCTCATTGAACAGTTTAGAGATGAGTGGTCGTTTGTTGAGTTGAAACCGGGGAAAATCTGTGTTAGCATGGTTACTATCTCGAGCGAGGCGATGGAAGACATAAAGGAAAAGCAAAATGCCGATAAATTTTTGCAAGGAATAAGGGAGCGAGATAAAACAAGGCGAGACACTAGAGTTCAAGGAAGGAACGATGGAATTACGAGATTTCGGGGTAGAGTCTGTGTTCCTCGTAACAGAGGCGAGAAGATATATTGTGAAACATGCCCATACTAGTCTGTTGAGTATGCATCCGGGCATAACAAAGATGTATCAAGACTTGAAGAAGTTATTCTGGTGGCATGGAATGAAGGGTGATGTGGTTAAATGCGTGTCAACTTGTCTAGTTTGTCAAAAGTCGAAAGTTGAACACCAAAGACCAGCTGGGATGTTGCAACCATTATCGATTCCAGAATGGAAATGGGACAGCATTTCTATGGATTTCGTTACTGGTTTGCCAAAGACGAGGAGAAGTCATGACGCAATATGGGTTATAGTCGATAGACTTACGAAATCGGCTCATTTCTTATCAATCAATATTAAATATTCATTGGAGAGATTAACCCAGTTGTACATCAGTGAAATTGTCAGACTACATGGTGTACCGACAAGTATAATTTCGACGAGATCAGAGGTTTACGTCAAGATTTTGGCGAAATCTACAAGAAGCTATGGGAACTAAGTTACGGCCCGAGTTCGGCGTATCATCCGCATGACCGGTCGGTCGGTGAAAGAACTATACGATCTTTGGAGGATTTATTGCGTGCTTGTGTTTTGGAACAACGGGGAAGTTGGGATGAATTTTTATCTTTGATAGAATTCACCTACAACAATAGTTTTCACGCGAGCATTGGAATGGCACCTTATGAAGCATTGTATGGAAGACGATGTCGAACGCCGTTATCTTTGGTATCAAGATGGAGAAAGTACGGTTGGACCGGAGCTTGTACAACAAACTACGGATAAAGTCAAGATGATACAAGAGAAGATGAGGACGACGCAAAGCGAGACAAAAGAGTTACGCGGATAGCGAAGGCGACCTCTTGAATTTGAGGAGGGTGAGCATGTGTTTACGAGAGTTACTCCTACGGCGGTGTCGGAAGAGTAATTAAGTCTAAGAAGCTTACTCCTAAATTCATTGGACCATATCGGATTATCCGACGTATTGGTCCCGTAGCATACCGTTGCTTTGCCGCCTTTTCTATCCAATTTGCATGACGTGTTTCATGTGTCTCAGTTACGGAAGTATATGCCAGATCCGACACATGTTATACAATTAGATGATGTACAGTTAAAGGAGAATTTGACTTACGAAACTTTACCTATCAGGATAGAGGACAGAAAGGTAAAGCAGCTTCGAGGGAAGATGATCGAGCTGGTAAAAGTTCTATGGAATGATGTGACGGGTGAAGCTACTTGGGAACTGGAAGATAAAATGAAGGATCAGTATCCTCATTTGTTCGGATGAACATCGAATTTCGAGGACGAAATTTTTATTTGTTGGGGAGAGTTGTAACGCCCCATTTTTAGAAAATATTCTGTCTTGTTTTACTGTTTTTCATGCTTTTGTATGAATGACCGCTGTGTCCCTATTTTTTTTTCTTGAATTTTGTATGAAAACAACTACGATAATACTGAGTTCAAATTTTATTTGATCGTTTTACGTAGTTTGCTTGAGACGGTAAAATAAAAATTTTTACGAACTCTTGTATTAATTTTTCTGAAAGATATACACTAAATAATCTTCTTGGATATTTTATTTGAACGTTTTGGACGATTACCTACGTTGTGGGAAAAAAGCGGGAAAATGACCGTTACGTCCCGAACGTCTTGTTTTCTCTGTTTTTGTCTGTTTTAATTGTTTTCTTCTTGATTTAATGCCGAAAATACTTGCTGTGATTTTATATGGACTTTTTGTGCGATTTGCTCAGGCGGGGAAAATGATATTTTCCGGGCCGGGAAAATCTTATTTGATTATTTAGAATTGGGGGATCTTACTTAACTTAGATTCTAAATGAGACTAAAAAATAATCTTTTAATTTTTAGGATTTAAGCATCAAATAAAATAATTTTATATTATTATAATATTATTTTATTAGTCGGTATGTTTTAGTGACATGTGGACCCTAAAATATTTTGCGGGACCCACAATTAGCGAAACGGTTAGATCGGTAGCTTAATTAATCACCGTAAAATTGTAGAACTTTCGAGCAGTGACTCATATTGTGACTCAATGAAAAATTAAATACACTTGTGTGACTCGGCATGTGAGTCACCATAAGCTAACCAATGAGAAGAAGGCTTGCTCACCAAGGCTTAATCTTAGCCTTTGATTCATCCAATGGCTTGGATGAAGCCAAGCAAGGTGCCCACCTTGCACCCCACTTGAAGTCCACGGCCAAGAGGCCTTTGGTGACCAAAATATCACTTTGTCTTCATCACTTTCTCTCTTCTCTCTCATCAAGAACCCTAGCCACCATTCTTGCCCATTTTCTCCACCATATTCGGCCAAGCTCATTTCCTAACCATCCAACCATCCAAAATTTTTTCTAACCAAGTTTCCTTAATCTAAACACCATTCTAAGAACCTTTGTAGTTGGGAGTTTCTTCAAATTCTTCCATCTAAGGCTTGGAAACCAACCTTGGAAGTTTTACCTAGAAGGTGAAATTTCATACTTTTCTTTTCTTTCTTCTTTTTTTTCAAAGTTCTAAGCCATGATTTTTCCATGGTTTAGCTTCTTTTTCATGGTTAGTAACATGTAGGTTTTGTTTGAAATTTTTAGGTGTTTGGTGGAGTGAAAACCGTGACCTAAGGAGGTGAGAAAGCAAGTTTTGTCTTCATTTAAGGTAAGAGAAGACAATTCTTATCATCCCTTGATGGTGGTAAGAAGATGAGTTGTTTGTAGAATCCATAAGGATTCGGTTGTGGTGTGTTTATTGATGTGTATTTGTTAATTTTTGTGGTTGCTAGTAGCTTAAGTGTTATGTGTTAATAGCTTTCTTATTTGGTAATTGTAATAATTTTGCATGCCTAATAGCTTTTGATTGTATGTCTATAAGCTTTAAATTAGGTTTATGTGTTAGAAATATTTTGCATGTGTTAGAAATATTTTGCATGTGTTAGAGATATAAATGCATGTATTAGAATTGTATGATAAGGTTTAGGATGTGAATAACATGTGTAAGTTTGCATGAGTGTTCCAAAGAACACAATCCAATAGCTCACGGCAATGACAAGTTGGAGGACCAAAATGTTCTCTTGATTTTTCCTAAAGTGTAGCTTAATTAACCTAGGAGAATCAAGAAAGTTTCTAATTGATTTGATCAAAGAAAAATGCATTTAGAAATCAAATGGTACAAACTTAGTATTTTGGGGCCAACATGCCTAAAGGATTAAATTGACTATAGATAACTATTTTCTAAAATGATTTAATGAACTTAGACTATAGAATACATTTGATATGATTTAAAAGGTGAAAGACATTTTGGAAATCAAATGCAAAAGTTTTATAAAATTCGGCCAACATGCCACTATAGGAAGTCATGATTTTAAAAAAAACTTGTTTCTAAACCTTTTTCAATTAAAAAAAGAAACAATACAAGTTAAGAAGAAATTTTCTATAATAATTTATGAAGGAACCGATTGATTAGAAGTAAGTCTAAAGGGTTAAAATTCATAATTTTATCATTAGGAAGGAAATACAGTAATGTTAAGAAATTTTCTAACATATAGCTCACTTTCGGTTTTGAAGCATGTTAGAGATTTCAAAAAGAATTAATGAAATGGTTAAAAATTAGGTAAATAGAAATTTTATGAAAAATTTAGAAAATCATTATTATAAATTTATAAACAAATGCTTTGTCAATTTTTAGTAAAAATTGAACCTATAGGATAGTCAAAATATCCTAATGACGGATATACGGTATGAAAAATTATTCTACGTAGTTTAAATGTACTAAATATTATTTCTATCTGTTTAAATGGTAATTTTAAAGGCATTCGAATAAGAAAATGATTTAAAAATCCTACGCGATTGAGAAAGCGTATTAAAAATGTTACGCGATTTTAAAAACGCAGAAAAATATCTTTACCCGATTTTTAAACGTTTGTAAAAACGACGAAATTTCAAAAACGCGATAAAATTTCTACGCGATTGAACGTTACCGTATTTATTTTTTATTTGTCGGAAAACGTGAACCCGTCTGACGAGGTTTTTGAGGTTATTTTCTTTGTCGGGAAAAAGTGAACCCGTGCTGAGCTTTACGCCATTGAGGGCATATATTTCTATCTTAAGGGCATTTTCGTAATTTCATATATTTGGAATTATGTTTTGTCTTTATACCGATTTTTGGTTTTTGGTGTTTTGGGTTGACGAGACGAATCACATCGTGTTGTCGATGCGATAAGTGTAGTGTAGTTTATTGTTCTAATAAACTTGGAGACTTTAGTGTACGGGATCCCATGTGACGGAGTTGGTAGCTCCGTTGGGCCGTGTAAACCGATAGCACACTAATGTACTCGACATTCACTATATTTAATCGAGATTTGTAAAGTCTAGTAGTACATTGCCTATAGTGCCACAACGGAGGCCTGTGAACTATACTACGCTGGATGGTAGATTCCCGGTGTCGTAGGCTATTGACGCATACGTGTGATCGCGTAATAGTTGGTTGGGCAGCCGTGGTACTAATAGATTTTGCAAATCATTCTCTCTTATATCTGTTTGGGTTTAGCTCCATGGAGTAGGGTTGTGTTTTGGTGTATTTGAGTATATCTTGGATCATATTCCATTTTTCTCTATTTATCTTTATCGGTAACATCTTGGATGTTTTTACATTTTCTCTATTTGTATTTATCGATAAATTTTATGTTAGTTGTCTATTTCTTATCTTAGTTTATCGTGAAATTGATTTATCGTGTGATTTTCTCTATTTGTGATCTGTCTATGATGTTCGAAACACTAGGATATTTAATATGTATTATTGTTATAGCTTATTCATATTGTATGAATTGTGTAGTAGTTATGTGTTGTCTTCTTATTTGCCATGTTGCGATGATTTTATGTTGTCTTACCTCTTTATTGTATGTGTCTATTCTCTATTTATTTTTATGCGGTAAAGAGTTTGAAGAGGAAGAGGAGGAACAACCTCTTGAGATCGTGTACCACGAGGAAGAGGGAGATCAAGAGGCCAACGATCGGTTTTACGAGCAAGAACCATCCGATCATCCATATCCTCTGGATTGATTGTGTGGGGGATGGCGGCCTGCATTTACGGGATTCGTAGAGCTGGTATTCCATGGAGGTGATCGGCTTGGCATTTACGAGGAGATCGTGCTTCATTACCTATCTTTGGACGTATGACCGTGATTCATTCTACGTCATCGGTTTGATGGAGATCCGATTTCGACGACGACGCTTTTACGCATTTAGAGTTACCCTTATCCATTAGGCGTTATTGGGGTCTTGAAAACCACGAGCCTAGTGAGATAAGCATCGTGTCGGCTATCGCGATCCCGTTATCGCCGTATGTCGAGACATCGAGGATATTTATCTCCGATGATCATTTTCACACCGAGAGTGATCCATCGAGAGAGTAGATAATCATGATGTTTTTTTTTTGGCGCGTCGTAGTATATACGTATATATTAACTCTTTTATTGCTTTCTTTCTTGTTTTTGTTTAAATAGTTGTAGTCTTAGTTGTAAATTATATGTACAGTTTATAACTTAACCATATGTATATTATTAGTGATGATGTTTTTTTTTTATTTCGTATTTTTCGTATTATCTTTTTTATTACATATTTACGTCATCGGGAATTATTTTTACAACCCGTAATAGTTTTAACAAATATTCCGCAACTTGGGTAGATTTTATTTCTATTTATTTTATTTTCTTTTATGTGTGACATCCTCCAAAGGGGTGTTACAAAAGGTTTACAAAGGAAAGTCATACAAAATGGGAAAATTTTGATAAGAGAACAACCTTTAAGGAAATGCTTCAACCTGGCATTCGTGTTCTAACTAGAAAAAGTTTCACTACTGGAAATCTGAAACCACAAGATTGTGGATAAATGACTCTAGTATGTTTTGATTAATGACTAAACTTAACATGATTATTACTTTGATTCACTAACTACTTGCCAAGCTTGATTTTTTCAATGAGATTTAATGAAGCAAGAACAGTGGATGCAAAGGATCAAGGATCGTGAAGGAAAACTTAAAGAAGAAGCATCATGAAGAAAGGAATTCAAGGAAGATCATTAGGAATCTTTTTGTAAAGAAAAGACTTTGTTTAATTCTTTGATTAAGCTCTCACAATAAGTAAAAATGGTTTTCAAAAGTAAAAATGGATTAAGAATGAAAAAGGTTAATTAATAAATCTGTACATCAATGTGTACATCAATGTACTTTCCATTAATTAACTAACTTTTAATGAAAACCTCAGTGTATATCTATGTATAAGTATTATACATCTATGTATACATCAATTGATTTTGAACTTAATGAAAATCTAAGTGTACATCCATGTATAAAGTGTTATACATCTATGTATACATCAATTGATTCTGGACTTACTTGATCAGTATGCAATTTTACAAATGTACATCGATTGATACATCTATGTATAAACCAGAACAGAAGCAAGAGCTTTTTGATATAGTTATACAATCGATTAGGTAATTGATGTATAACTTCTGGGCTGAAAATACCAATGTGTTTCAAGAACAACATCGATGTACTCATATGTGTATTAATCAAGATCAAGAACTTCCAAGAACACAATCAATTAGGCAATTGATGTACATATGTTATAAAAGTGAAATTTTGTTTAATACATCTGTGTACTAATCAATTGACTGATAATAGAATTTTTCAGATGAATCTATTTTGATCTTAACTGATTTATAAAGTGTATCCAACTGATCTATTTTGTTATATACCTATATAAGGATATTGGAAAAAATTTTCAAAATAGCAATCAATTTGAAATTTGAGATCAGCACACAAATACTGTGAGAACTTTTCTTTGAAAAAAAACAAAGTATTCTTTTTTGTAGAACTTCAAATTGTTATATCTGATTTTTAGATTCTGAATCAATTTTTTCATATTTCTGTAAAAGAGAGATAAGAGAGAAGGTTCTCTCGCTGATGAAATCAAGAGTAGAAGGGACTCTTGGAGCTGTGCAAGAATAGAAGAAATTCTTATGGGAATTGCAAGATTGCTTTTACTTGAAAAGTTGTTATTTGGATAGGAAGAATCTAGAATTGAAGCTTATGTAAAGAATCTTGTATATTGAATTTTTAATAGTGGATAAATCTCACAATGGTGTGGGGAATGGATGTAGGTTACCAGATGAGGTAGCTGAACCAGGATAAATCTCAGTTTGCAAGTCTCTCTATCCCTTAACTCTTTATATGCTTTATTACTGATTGTATGAGTTAAACAATATGTTAAGGATGTTTACATGATTTGATTAATTAATAATCTTGTTCATATCTGAAATCATAATTACTGTTAATAATTCTTATTAAGTTTCAAGTCTTGATTGCAATATATTTTGAAAAAAAAAACACATTTTGTTTTGTTGGTTGACAAAATCTTTTTCTTAGTTAAAGAAAAGAATTAGTTTTTGCAAAAAGGAGAATAAGTTTTGAAAAGTTTTATTACTCAATTCAACCCCCCTTCTTGAGTATTCAGAAGCCACAACGAACAAGTGGTACCAGAGCTTTCACTCTTGTGTAAAGCTTAACAGCTTAAGAGGATGTCTTCAAATGACATCTTGGGAGAAAGGGCTTCCTTGGCAAGACCCCCTGCTTTCAACGGCACTGCCTATATGTATTGGAAAGAAAGGATGTTAATATTCCTTAAGGCAAGTGGCATTGATGTATTAGATGCTGTTGAGAATGGTCCATACATTCCTCACACTCTTGATGCAAATGGCACCAAGAAAGAAAAACTAAGAAGTGAATGGGATGATGATGACAAAAAGAAAGTAGGTTATAATGCTAAAGCTAAGAATATTATAACTTCTGCCTTGAGTTATGATAAATTTTTCAAGGTTTCAAATTATAAGACAGCCAAGCAAATGTGGGATACGCTGCAAATTACTCATGAAGGAACCAGTGATGTAAAGAGAGCAAGAATGAACTCACTCATGCACGAGTATGAACTCTTTCACATGAAGAATGATGAAGACATCAATAATATGCAAAGGAGGTTCACTCACATAGTGAATCAGCTAAATGGACTTGGAAAGAGCATTTCAGATGAACAACAAATCAACAAAATCATGAGATGTTTGACAAGAGAATGACAACCAAAGATTACTGTAACACCCACCATAGAGTGCCACATTTATGTTACTTAATTTCCCAAATACCCTCAAGTCATAAAAGGTGATATTGTGATAAAAATACGAGTTGTAAATTTTTTCTTTCTTTCTTCTTTGATAACGATAAAATAAACTTAGCGAAAAATAAAAATATAATACATCATCACACATAATTTATATCATTATACATTACACACATACTGTCAGGATTATTTATATTACAGACCATTTCTCAAAACTACAAACACACTTAAATAATTACACACATATGTTTATATCAGAGTTCAAACTTGTCCAAGTTTAACTAAGCAGCATAACCCTCAGATGGGTCCTCCTCAGATTCCTCAGCAGATAGGAATCCGTTATTACGTGAAGCTCTACGGACAGGTGTCCGCACAGTTGACACGATACTTATTGCACTAGAAGTACGGTAGTAAGCTCCCCAGTACTGCCTAATGGATAGTGGAAACTCTAACTGTACATAATATTGACACTAAAGTAGGGGTTCCCTTGATAAAGCCTACTGTAAGTAATGTTCAGGTCCCCTATATAAAATATACACTGTCGATCCAAATGGACATGCCACGCCTCCGGACCTCTACGAAACTGTAACGTCACGTATCCTAGAAAGCTGGGCATCTCCATCTTCTCAAAATTCTGCGTTCCCAGACGTGAGAAGTAGTTCTTCTTCTCCTTCTTGTACTGTTTCTTTCTCAACGTCTTCAGCCAATTATAAATACAACATAAAAATATACATACAAAGAGGTGAGATCACCTACGCCAATACCAACATGGTAGCATAGAGATAACATAACAGCATGCCATATAAACACATCATATTACAAATATGACATCAACATATTATCAATCAAAATTAACATTTAATAATTACAGGAAATGCCATCTACACTACGCAGATATTTTAAAAAGTATAATTGTCATAATTAATATTTCACAACTATTATATCTCGCAGATGTAAGCATTTATGTTAATGCAAGAACACATAGACTCGATTTCCTACTCCATGGAGCTAAACTCAGGTCGGAGAAATTGATCGAAAAGATCTGTCAGTACCACGTGCCTCAGACCAAGTGCTATAATTATATCTTGCACATCTAGCATATACACGACAATCTTTGTCAGATCTCGATTAAGAATAGTGTCTCGGTCCGGATCATCGGTGTGTTGCATCGGTCTAACCCACGGTACCAAAGAGCTACCATTTGCCCATTGCGAGCAACCCGCACCCCGATGCCCCCAAGGTCAACGAGTGACCTACACTACGCGTATCGCACCCACTCAAGAGGTGTACGTTTCTCCTAGGCAATTAGCCATATACAATCCATCAAACCATTTTCAATGCATGTGTAATGCACCAATTACTAACTAAAGGTAAATCACATAATTTCTCATACCAGGTTCAAATACTGTTTTACATTCGTGTATTAACGCCAATTACAGGCAAACTTCTCAATTTTTTGTACAATATTCATATACTGATTTTAACTGTAAAGTTTACTGTATAATTAACAGCGAAATCACATTACCATATTTTTCTCATTCGCAAAATATTTTTGTCACATTTTCACAGTCACGTAATATTTTGTTACGTAAACAATGATTTGTAACATTTTTTGTTACGTTTAAAAAATCGCGTAACCATTTTCTACTATATTCTAAATTGCGTAAAAATATTCTTTTGTTTTTAAATCGCATAGCGATTTTTCTTCAACATTTCAATCGTGTAAAATATTTAAGCGCTTTAAAAATCACGTAGAAATATTTTAACATTTTTCAAGTCGCGTAACTTAAAAATTATGTTTTTGAGTTATGTAAATCGTTTTTCACCATTTTTACCCTTCGTAAAATATTTCTTAACTTTAAAAATATTATTTTGGACTTTTCTTACAATAATATAATTTCTTACTTTATTCCCTTCCTATTCTTTGTCAAAAATCTTTTCCGTAATATATTTTCTCAATATCACTTTTTATTGATTTAATCTTACAAAATCACATTTAGTTGATTTAATTACTATTTTTAACTTTAAATTTCCTAACGTTTTCCAAAACCTAATAAATAAATTCTACGTTAGTAAAATTAAGTTACAAACGCTTTCTTTTATATTTCTAAATCATTTCTAAAAATTAATTCTCTTTAAAATAATTTGAAGTTCAACACTTTCAATCTCCTTTTTCTTTTATTTATGAAAATTCCACTTCACTTAATTGATAACACTTTAATTTCCTTTCCAAAATCCTTATTTGAAAATTCTTGTATTTTATAACATTAAAACATTTTTTTCTAAATTATCAAAACCTTATAGATGGTCATTGAAACCATGAAATATTTTTCTTCTAACTTAAATAAGTTTCCACTCTTGTTACTACATAAAATAAATTCATGAAAACACAACTTAAAACCGTGTGCATTCTTTTTGCAAAACAAACCCTTTTGTTTATTTTCTTTACTTCTCAAATCATTCAATTTTATCATTCATGAAAATATAATTTTGTGAACACCAAATTGGTTGGTGCCTTGGCCGAAAATTTGCTTAAGTTTAAGGACCAAAAATTAACTCCATTGTTCTTGAAAAATTTCAATAAAAACCCTAGTTTTGGAAGTCCAAAACCGTGACCTCCTCTATGGCCTTTGGAGCCAAAATTATTTATTTCAACATGCATCCATCATAATATATTTAACATACATCATCTTGCATATTATAAGCATATCACACAAGTAATAAAATCATGCAAAATCATGCAAATCATAACAAACATAAACAAATAACCAAAGCACATAAACACATACAAATTATTACATAACATGGATATGAATCCTCACATGGATTCATCAACCACCAAATAGAAAACTCATCTCTCACCACCATACTTGGTTGGTGAGATAGATCTCCCTCTTACCTCTTGAAGATCCTCTAAAGCTCCTTGCTTTGTATTTTGAACAAGATCTCCACCAACACAAGTTTCTTAAACATGAAACAAACACAAGAAAATTAGTATATCAAGCTTGAATAAGAAGAACCATGGATCAAACATGGTTTAGAATCATGAAAAAGAAAAGAATAAATGAAGTTTCCTTACTTCACGAACAAAAACTCTATAATTTGATCTTAGTAAAAGTCCTTCAAGATGGAAGATTTAGAGAAAGTCTTCAATATGAAAGTTGCTTAGAATATAGTAAGGATTCAAGAAACTAGGTTGTATAAAATTAAAGAGTGATGGAGGAGAGATTTAGGGTGCTTGGCCGAATGGTCTTCTTAGGGAGAGAGAATGGAGTTTTCTTTAGTTTGTTTCTTGAAACTTAAGTCAAAAAGGTGAAGATATGATAATATGAAGTGTAGAAATGAATTATTTGGTCTTCAAAACTATGCATGGCCGTAGCTTGCATGGAGAAAGGTGGAAAGTGAAGTTTGAAAAATTATAGCCTTTTGGAATGATCATTAATGATCAATAGGAAAATAATTGGTGGTCTTGAAACTTGGCTATTGCCTTAAACTTCCAAAATCGTCCTCCCCTCTTCATGCACTCCAAAGTGTGACCAATCTCCTAGCCATCATTTTAGGCAATCTTAACCCTTAATTAAAAGAATGGTGTGGATTAAAAATAGCTACTAGGTTTAGGTTCTAGATGGAAGACTTTATTTGAGCCATTGGATTATTTTTGGCTTGCAATCCTAACCATTGAATGTGTCTCCAAAAATGAAGGGTCAAGATTACACCTTCAAACTTTACATCCAAGGGTCCAAAATGGTTGTAGTCATTTTTGATGACCAATTTTCCACCATTGATCTAAATCCAAATCCAATGGTCATTAATGATCCATCTCCACCATTGATTAATTCTACATCCAAGGGTTGATAATGGTCATAGCCATTTTAAAAGACTAAATCTCCATCCTTGATTTAATTTTGATCCAACGGTTATAAATGGTCCTAGCCATTTTATAAGATTGATCTCATCCGTTGATTTAATCAATGGTTGATATTCAAAGTCCTAAAGTGGTCATAACCACTATTGTTGACTAAGCAGTATAATTATTATTTTCATCTGCTGTAACACTACGAAAAAATGTTTTTACTGTATTTTTATTACCCGATAATTAAATACAATATAAAACACTGTAAAAGAAATTTTCTAAAACTGTTTCCGGATTAAGGTTTAGTAAGATCCCCTGTCTCCGTCTAAACAGTACAAATTTTTCTATGCGTAGAAAAGTTTTCACTTTGCGGGACCCACCTAGGCCCACATATGGCCACTTAGGCCCACATACACCCCAGGGCCCATAAACAGTAAAAAAAATTTCATAATCATCCACAAAATCATAAAAATTAGAAAATTCACAAATATCAAATCAGATTACGTAAAATAATTAAGACTTTTCAGTAATAATTAAATTACGTAAAAATTTTCTGGCCCGAAAATTATTATTTTCCTGATACGGAGTAAATCACACAGAACGATCAAATATGCAGATAGAATATTCAAAATAATTTTACAGCACACAGAAATCACTAAACAGTAGAATTTTGTTAACTGTCAAAATTACTGTTCCTAAGATAGAAAGTTCGGGGTGTTACAATTACTGCTATAGTTGAATTAAAGGACTTAGCAACCATGAATATTGCTACACTATTTGGAAAACTTAAAGAGCATGAAATGGAGTTGCATAGATTGAATGATCATGAAGAGAAGGAGAAAAAGAAAAGAGGCTTATCACTTAAAGCACATGTGTCCAAAGAAAGCATTGACAGTGATGAAGATGAAGAAGTTGAAGAAGATGGTGAATCTGAAGAGGATATGGGACTGCTAGTCAAAAGGTTTAAGAGATTCCTCAAAAAGAAGAAAACCTTCAACAAAAGGCCCTCAAACTTCTTTTCTAAGAAGAACACTTCAAAAGCTGAAAGTTCAACATCCAATGTGAAGTGCTATGAATGTGACAGACCTGGACATTACAAGAATGAGTGTCCTAAACTCCAAAAGAAGGACAAGCATGACAATCATGAGTCCAAGGACAAGAAAAATAGAAAGCCAAGAAGAGCATACATAGCATGGGAGGAAAATGATATGGATTCCTCTGAAGATTTTGAGGAAGAAAAGGCCAATCTTTGTCTCATGACTAATCATCAAAGTGATAATGAGGATGAGGTAAATGAAATTCCTCCTACCTTTGATGAACTACAAGATGCTTTTGATGAATTGTATAGTGAATACTTGAAAACTGCTAAGCAATTAATATCATCTAGGAAAGTCATTGCCAAACAATGTAGTGATTATACATCTTTTCAAATTAAGATTAAAGAATTAGAAGCTAAGAACAACAAGCTAAATGCATCCAGTTCTACATGTTCTAATTGCAAGATTCTGGAAAAAGAAGTGGAAAAACTGAAAACCACTCTATCTAAATTTACAATGGGAAGAGATAATCTAAATGCCATATTAGGACAACAAAAAGGAGTGTATTACAAAGCTGGAATAGGCTATAAACCAGCATTCTATGAGAAGGCTTTTAAGAAACTCTTTGTTGCACCTAAATCTTCTACTAGTTCTTTTGTTAAATGTTTCTATTGTGCAAGAAAAGGACATACAGCTTCTACATGCTATTTTAGAAATCCTTCAAGGATTAATGTTAAACAAATTTGGGTTCCCAAGGGAACATATGTGATGACTAACACCAAAGGACCCAACAAAACTTTGGTACCTAAGTCAAATGCTTAAAATTTGTTTTGCAGGTGTGTTTGAGAGCCAAAAGTTCAAATTGGTATCTTGATAGTGGCTGCTCCAAATATATGACTGGAGATATTACAAAGTTCTCATCCTTCACTCCCAAACAAGGTGGAAGTGTCACCTATGGGGATAACAACAAAGGAAGGATCTTAGGAGTTAGAACAATTGGAAGAAACACAACTACCAAGATAGAATGTGTACTATATGTGGAAGGGCTTAAGCACAATCTACTAAGCATTAGTCAACTATGTGATAAAGGTTATAAGGTATTCTTTAACTCTAGTAGTTGCATTATAGAAAACAAGCATGATAGTAATGCAAAGCTAATAGGTAATAGATTGAATAACATATACATGATAGATTTAGAAAATATTTCTGCTAGTGATGTATGTTATTTGATATCTAAGGAAGAGGAAAATTGGCTATGGCATAGAAGAATAGGACATATTCATATGAATCATCTAAACAAACTTATTTCTAAAGAATTGGTAATTAGACTTCCCAAAACCAAGTTCTCAAAGGATGATTTATGTGATGCATGCTAAAATGGTAAGCAAACTAAAGTATCTTTTAAGGCTAAGAATATAGTTTCAACTGAAAGACCTTTATAACTTCTGCACATGGACTTATTTGGACCCTCTAGGACCAAAAGTTTTGGAAAAAATTTATATATATTAGTTATAGTTGATGATTACTCTAGATTTACTTGGACCTTCTTCTTAGCATATAAGAATGAAGCTTTTACAGCCTTTAAGAAAATGGCTAAGTTAGTACAAAATGAAAAAGACATGAAAATAACTTCTATAAGGAGTAATCATAGTGGAGAATTTCAAAATGAAGAATTTGATAAATTCTGTGAAGAGTTGGGAATTCAACATAATTTCTCTGCTCCAAGAACTCTACAACAAAATGGAGTTGTGGAAAGGAAAAATAGATCTTTAGAAGAAATAGCAAGAACTATGTTGAATGACTCAAATATGCCAAAATATTTTTGGGCAGATGTTGTAAACACGACTTGCTATGTAATGAATAGAGTCTTGATTGGACTAATTTTGAAAAAGACTCCACATGAACTCTATAAAGGCTGAAAATCAAATGTTTCACATTTTCATGTCTTTGGTTGTAAATGTTTTGTATTAAATAATGGAAAGCATAATCTAGGAAAGTTTGATCCTAAAGCTAATGAAGGAATATTTCTAGGCTATTCATCATCTAGTAAAGCTTTTAGAATCTTTAATAAAAGAACACAAACAATTGAATAATCTGTACATGTTACATTTGATGAAACTAACCCCAAAAGGTTGGGAAAGGAATTTATTGATGATGTTGCAGAAACTTTAGAAGAGATTCAACTTGAGGAAAAGCATGACAATGTCAAAGTGGATGAAGCAGTGGAAATTCTAGAAGAAGCTCAACATGAAGATTTACCCAAAGAATGGAAAAGTGCAAGAAATCACCCTCTGGATAACATAATTGGTGAAATATCTAAAGGGGTAACCACTAGACATTCCTTAAGAAATGCATGCAATAATATGACTTTTGTATCACAAGTAGAACCTAAAACTATAAATGAAGCAATTATTGATGAAAACTGGACTATGGCAATGCAAGAAGAACTTAATCAGTTTGAAAGAAATAAAGTTTGGAAACTTGTTCCAAAACCCAAGGATAAACAAATAATTAGTACAAAATGAGTGTTTAGGAATAAGCTTGATGAAAATGGTATCATAATAAAGAATAAAGCTAAATTAGTAGCCAAAGGCTATAATCAAGAAGAAAGAATTGAATATGATGAGACATATGCACCTGTGGCTAGATTAGAAGCCATTAGAATGTTGTTAGCATATGCATGTATTATGGATTTTAAATTGTATCAAATGGATGTTAAGAGTGCATTCCTAAATGAATATATACAAGAAGAAGTGTATGTTGGTCAATCCCCCAGTTTTGAAATGAATGAACTTCCTAATCATGTGTATAAACTCACTAAAGCCTTATATGGACTTAAACAAGCTCCAAGAACTTGGTATGAAAGGTTAAGTAATTTCTTACTTCAAAAGGGTTTTATAAGAGGAAAAGTTGACACAATACTATTCACTAAAAGAAAAGCACAAAACATACTACTTGTTCAAATTTATGTTGATGATATTATATTTGGTGCTACTAATGAATTTTTATGTAAAGAATTTGCCAAATTAATACAAAATGAGTTTGAAATGTCCATGATAGGAGAGCTTATATTCTTTCTTGGACTACAAATCAAACAATGTGATGATGGGACTTTCATAAGCCAAACTAAGTACTGCAAAGAATTATTGAAGAAGTTTGGAATGGAGAATGCAAAGGAAATAGCTACTCCAATGAGTTCATCATGCTACTTGAACAAAGATGAGAAAGGTAAATCAGTAGATGTTTCCAAGTACAGAGGTATGATTGGTTCCTTACTTTATTTAATAGCAAGTAGACTTGATATAATGTTCAGTGCTTGTATGTGTGCTAGATATCAATCTGATCTTAAGGAATCACACTTATCTACTTTAAAAAGAATCATGAAATACTTATTAGGAACTAAAGAAATGGGTTTATGGTATGGTAAAGGATCAACATGTAACTTAGTAGGATATTCTGATTCTGACTTTGCGGGATGCAAGTTAGATAAGAAGAGTACTAGTGGAACTTGCCACCTTCTAGGAAACTCATTAGTTTCTTGGTTTAGTAAGAAACAAACTAGTGTGACTTTGTCCACAGCTGAAGCAGAATATGTTGCAGCAGGAAGTTACTGTGCACAAATTCTTTGGATGAAACAACAACTTATAGACTATGGTGTTCTCTTAGAGAAAGTACCAATCAAATGTGATAATACTAGTGCTATAAATCTCACTAAGAATCCTATAATGCATTCAAGAACCAAACACATTGAGATAAGACATCATTTCATAAGGGATCACATTCAAAGTGGAGATATAATCATTGAATATGTAGATACATCTAAGCAATTAGCTGATATTTTCACTAAACCATTGGCTAAAGAAAGCTTTTTCTACATAAGAAGAGAATTAGGAATAATTGATCCTACCTATGCTTGATGTTTTGAATGTTAAATGCATTATAATATGATGTTTGATGCTTGTACATCAATTACACAATCGATTTATTTAGACAAAATACTTAATCTAAAAATTGATACATCGATTAGGTATTCTATGTACAAACTTAGAAATTCATTTTAAGTATCCTTACATTGATTAGATAATTGATTGATACAAGTACTGTTGACTTAAAATAAATAGAACATCGGTTTGTACATCGATTAAATTCAACAATCAGGAAACTTAACTCTCTGGAAGTCATTATACATTGATTGAAAAATCAATTAATTTAATGAAATAAGTACTGGAAGTAATTATACATCGATTGGAACATCGATTAGTTTGATGAAATTGGTACAAGATATCATATACATCGATTGCTCAATTGATTATTTTGATGGAATAGGTACAGGGTATCTTATACATCGATTGTAACATCGATTGTATAATAGTTTCAAAATTTAGGACTCTCTGACTTATCCTATATATCGATTTGTACGTCGATTATCTGTATATTGAAATTGTTAGAATTTTCGTAATTGCTTATACATTGATTTATACATCGATTGTGTTTGCTGCAATTGCTTATATATCAATTCACACATCGATTGAGTACAAGTTCTCAGAACTTGATACTCTGACTTAGCATATACATCGATTACTACATCGATGTATTTGGTTCAAAATTAAAATCCTAATGCTAAGTACATCGATTAGCACGTGTGTACTGGAGGTAAAACCCCTTAATACATTGATTAGGTAATCGATTGATTAATCTGGGTTTATAAATTTCAACCCTTCCCTCCAAATCTTTCACGTTTTCAAATCCAAATTTCACTCACCCAAACCCTAGCAGAGCTTGAAATCATCTCCAATGGCTCGTGTGAAACAACCTCAACCTTATACACCTATTCCCTCTCACTCCACGTCTTCCCCCTCAACTCAATCCTCCTCTTCTCACTCTGTTTCACTCATTGCAACCCCTACACGCCCTAAAAGAAAAACAACTGAGAAAGCCTAGTCTTCTCAAAAGATTGATAAGCTTCCAATCCAAAGCTTGAAGAAGATACAAGATAAAGGGAAAAAGGTTGCTAAATCTTCAAAACTAGCACCCAAGAAACAAGAGAAGAAGAAGAAGAAAGTGGTGAAGGAAACACCCAAAAAGAAGACTACTTAAAAGAAGAGAAAGAGGACAGAGGAAGAAGAAGATGATGTTGATGAAGGGGTCACTGAGAATGAATTTCTCAAAAGGTATTTCTCTGATGAGGAGTACATTATGCATTACAAAATGATTTCAAAAATAGGAACATTCATGAGGCTAGGATTGTAGATTTCAATTACTTTGAGGAAAATGAGTTCACGTTTCATAAGATATTAGAGGAGTATAATCTGAGTCAATTTCTGTAAATAAGGAGTGACATTTATCCTATATTAATCAAAGCTTTTTACTGTACTTTTGAGATGGATAATGATGACTTTTCTGCTGAAGTGAAGAACAGAAAAATTGAGATGAGTTTTGTTGAGTTTTCTCAATTTACTGGACTACATTACAAAGGAAATAATCATGCTGGCACTGGACCTGACAGTGTATGGATTAAAAATTTTGATAGAGAAGAAGCAAATAAGGTGCTTCTAGTTGAAAATGCTCCAAAAGGAAGACGGATCAACATCAGCTCTATGCATATTCAGCATAGGCTCCTGCAATATGTGCTGAGCAGGATACTATTACCAAGATCTGATAATCATGCTGTGTTGCAGAATAATGATATTTTGCTATTGTGGGTTATGATTCAAAGCAAACAGATGAGTTAGAGCTTCATAATTGCTAGACACATACTTGATTGTAAAATCAGTGGAGCTACCCTACCCTATCCTGGACTTGTGGTAAGATTACTAGAACACTTTGGAGTCTCTTTGGACAATGAAGAGAAGTTTCAATCTAGGGAGGCCACCCATAAGTTTGGTAAAGGAACCATTAGCAAGATGAAATTTGCTAAAGCTAATGGAGAGTGGGTTAGGATAGCTGGTGAAGAACCAAGAGCTGTTGTGGACAACTTTGAGATGGACAACAAGATAGACAAGCTGTTCCAAATGTTTCAAAGTTTTGAGGCTAGACAAACCAAACACTATATAGTTATAAAACAGTCTATTGACTATCTGAGTCTTAGACTAAATACATTGGAAGGCCAAATGGCCACTTTGCATCAACATCTAGGCATTTCCATCACTGCACCTCCAGAAGTTCATCCAACTTCTGAAGATGTTGTGAATATAGCTAGAGATGCTGCTGCTGCTGCACCTGAAGAGGAAGGCAATCCTGAAGAGCAAGCAGCCCAAGCTTCAACACACACTAAAGAACCAAGGATCAATGAAGATGTTTAGATCTTAGGGTGTCTTAAGTGTATCTAGAATGAAATTAGCATTTTTTTTGTGCTTGTTCTATTGTTTTTGAACAATGATGACTATATAATTTGTTTTGATTTTGTTGATATCATTGAATGATCAAATTTCTCGTATATTACTTGTTTTAGATACTTTAAATCTCCCATACATACTCTTTTTGATAATGACAAAGAGGGAGAATGGGTACCATAACTAATGATTTAAATACTAATGCAATGATCCTATACATGTTCAAATGATATAAACTGTCAATTAGATAGGGGGAGTAAATCTCCAAAAAAACTGTTGATTACTCTGATATTTACTCTGATATTTCTAATTACTTCTGACATATATTGAATAATAAACATGTTATGTATGGTAAGTTTGTCATCAATCAAAAATGGGGAGTTTGTGGATAAATGACTCTAGTATGTTTTTGATTAATGACTAAACTTAATATGATTATTACTTTGATTCACTAACTACTTGCCAAGCTTGATTTTTTCAATGAGATTTAATGAAGCAAGAACAGTGGATGCAAAGGATCAAGGATTATGAAGGAAAACTTAAAGAAGGAGCATCATGAAGAAAAGAATTCAAGGAAGATCATTAGGAATCTTTTTGTAAAGAAAAGACTTTGTTTAATTCTTTGATTAAGCTCTCACAATAAGTAAAAATGATTTTCAAAAGTAAAAATGGATTAAGAATGAAAAAGGTTAATTAATAAGTCTGTACATCAATGTGTACATCAATGTACTTTCCGTTAATTAACTAACTTTAATGAAAACCTTAGTGTACATCTATGTATAAGTATTATACATCTATGTATACATCAATTGATTTTGAACTTAATGAAAATCTAAGTGTACATCCATGTATAAAGTGTTATACATCTATGTATACATCGATTGATTCTGGACTTACTTGATCAATATACAATTTTGCATCAGTACATCGATTGATACATCTATGTATAAACTAGAACAGAAGCAAGAACTTTTTGATATAGTTATACAATTGATTAGGTAATCGATGTATAAACTTCTGGGCTGAAAATACGAATGTGTTTCAAGAACAATATCGATTTACTCATATGTGTATTAATCAAGATTAAGAACTTCCAAGAACACAATCGATTAGGCAATCGATGTACACATGTTATAAAAGTGAAATTTTGTTTAATACATCTGTGTACTAATCAATTGACTGATAATAGAATTTTTTAGATGAATCTGTTTTGATCTTAACTGATTTATAAAGTGTGTCCAACGGATCTATTTTGTTATATACCTATATAAGGACATTAGCAAACACTTTCAAAATAATAATCAATTCGAATTTGAGATCAACACACAAATACTGTGAGAGCTTTTCTTTGAAAGAAAATAGAGTATTCTTTTCTATAGAACTTCAAATTGTTGTATCTGATTTTTAGAATCTGAATCAATCTTTTCTTATTTCTATAAAAGAGAGATAAGATAAAAGGTTCTCTCGCTCATGAAATCAAGAGTAGAAGGGACCCTTGGAGCTGTGCAAGAATAGAAGGAATTCTTGTGGGAATTACAAGATTGCTTTTACTTGAAAAGCTGTTATTTGGATAGAAGGAATCCAGAATTGAAGCTTATGTAAAGAATCTTGTATATTGAATTTTCAATAGTGGATAATTCTCACAGTGGTGTAGGGACTGGATGTAGGTTACCAGAGGAGGTAGCTGAACCAGGATAAATCTCGGTTTGCAAGTCTCTTTATCCCTTAGCTATTTATATGCTTTATTGCTGATTGTATGAGTTAAACAATATATTAGGGATGTATACATGATTTGATTAATTAACAATCTTGTTCATATCTGAAATCATAATTACTGTTAATAATTCTTGTTAAGTTTCAAGTCTTGATTGCAATATATTTTGCAAAAAAAAAACACATTTTAGTTTGTTGGTTGACAAAATCTTTTTCTTAGTTAAAGAAAAAAATTAGTTTTTGCAAAAAGGGAAATAAGTTTCGAAAAATTTTATTACTCAATTCAACCCCCCTTCTTGAGTATTCAGAAGCCACAACCAACAAAGATCATCTTCTTCATTTTGTTCTAGTCCACATTTTGGTTCCAAGGGATATCAATTATGTCCTGGTTGACGAGGAAGATTTGTTCTTGATGTGGGCAATGAAAGAAAGGTTGCACATCAATTGGTCCTTTTACATCATGCACTACATGATGAAAGCCAAAGGTAAGCTTATGATGGATTTTCTGTATGCCTTGGTTGTAGCAATAAACCTGGACCATAACAGACTCCATGAAGCTTGTATAATTGACCTCACTGGCCATAACAAATTTGGCAAGCCATATTCAACCATATGCAAATCAAGTAGATTAATTATGAATGGGTCTATGGTAGAGGACGAGAAGTAGCAGCACCAGCAACTGAAGGTGCTGATGTTCCTATGGAGGATGCCCCCACTGGAGGTGCCAACAATGAAGACCGTATTATTGCTATTCTTCAAAATATTCAAGCTTAGAATGTGAGAATTGAATGAGGCTTGCGAATCTTCAAGCTTATCAGGAAAATTGCAACATAGCCATCTATGATTTCCTCAGTGCCATGGAAGAAAGTTTGGACAGGCTTGAGCGACGCTTTTTAGAGGATCATGGGACTTGAGTTTGGATCCGGTTTTTACTACTGATGTTCTTATGGAGGATGCCCCTACTGGAGGTGCTAACAATGAAGACCGTATTATTGTTGTTCTTCAAAATATTCAAACTTAGAATGTGAGAATTGAACAAGGCTTACGAATCTTCAAGCTTATCAAGAAAATTACAACACAGCCATCTATGATTGCCTCATTGCCATGGAAGATTGTTTGAATAGGCTTGAGTGACGCTTTCTGGAGGATCATAGGACTTGAGTTTGGATCTAGTTTTTATTGCTGATGTTCCTATGAAGGATGCCCCCACTGGAGGTGCTAACAATAGAGACCGTATTATTGTTGTTCTTCAAAATATTCAAGCTCAGATTGCGAGAATTGAATGAGGCTTATGAATCTTCAAGCTTATCAGGAAAATTGCAACACAACCATCTATGATTGCCTCAGTGCCATGGAAGATCGTTTGGATAGGCTTGAGCGACGCTTTCCGGAGGATCATAGGGCTATTGCTTTGAACAATATAATGTTTATGATATATTATGACAATACATTTATGTTTTGATGATACTATTACTTAATATTATTCTCGTAATATCTGTCAATTAGCAATGGTTTTGCACTATCTCTTCTCTCTTTGTCAAAATATATGGTATATCTTTTTAATCATAACAAAAGGGGGAGAAGAGTTTTCTTTGAAAAGTCATTGAGCAAAGGTAAACAAAAGGTATAAATTCAATGATTCTGAGATTCCAATATCCAGGGGGAGTTGTGCAAACTCTAAACTAGTCACCTCTTGAAAAATAGAGGGGGAGTAAGTTTTTATTTAAAACCTTGTGTGTATACCAATTTAATTAAACTAATGCTTTTCTCAAATGATTGTTTGTCATCATCAAAAAGGGGGAGAATGTGAATGGCATTGGTCTTGCTTTTGATGATCAACAAACAAGAAAGCAATGAAGTGCAAAGATAAAGTCCCAAGGTTTATGAAGATTAGCTTATAGGACTTATATCATATGTAGAGGTATATTAGATTCATACTAGAGCTCATTTCTTGGTTTTTATCTCATCTTACATGACTTTGCATAATCTTGTTTTTATCCGATGAAAATTGTGTTTAAGTCTGAGTAAAATGCTTTTAGATAGTTTGAAAAGTGTTTGGAAACCTTTGGTTGAAAAATTCCCTATGAATCTTGTTTTTCTTGACAAGCCATAACAAGTTATGGATTTCGCATAGCAGGTTATGTGGCCAAATATGAAGCGCGCCAAAATGTTTTTTCAAAGGGAATAACCAGTTATGGATTTTCCATAATAGGTTATTCACTAAGTCAGAGGCTATTCCTACGTTTTTTTGAAGCCTCATAACCGATTATAATATATTTATAACCAGTTATATGATAAGTCAGAACGTCCCTTTATATTTTTTAAAAGGCTCATAACCAATTACGACTAATTCATAATCAGTTATATGATGTTTCAGTGCGTTGCTTCTCTGGTTTTAAAAGTCCAATAACCGATTATGGCATTTACCATAACCGGTTATGGTGTTAAATGAAAACCCAGGATTTTGGTTTTACAAGTCATAATCAATTATGCTTAGCCCATAACCGGTTATGCTCAAATGCAAAACACTTCCCCAATGGCTCTATTGTGAGCATTTAATGCCCCCAACCACTTCCAACATCTCTTAAATGCTATGGGCTATAAATGAAAGTTTTTGTGCATTGATTACAAGTTGAAAAATATTCTGATAACCATTCTTGAGCATTAAATATGAGTTTTATCATCATTCCAATCCATACTCTATTTTGAGCTTCTAAAAGTGTGAATCCTTGATACTATTGTTCTTAAATTTGTATTATCCACTCTTGAGAGAGTTTCTTATCTTCTAAACCTTGTATAATCTATAAAGATAGGGTGAAGTATCCCTCAAATCTGTAGGGGTGAGGTATCCCTTGAATATAGAGGCTCAAGCACAAGGGTGAGGTATCCCTTGAATATAGAGGCTCAAGCACAAGGGTGAGGTATCCCAAGGTGTGTTAAGTGCTCTAGTTTGTAAAGGTTGTCAAGCACCTATTGAAGCTTGAAGATATAGTGAAAAATCTCGAGTGGTTGCTTGAGGACTGAACGTAGGTCACAAGTGGATTGGTAGCTGAACCAAGATAAACCTTGTATTTGATTTTCTTATCCCTACTCATTTATATTTATGCATTAATTATATTTGTTTACTTGAATACTATCTTGTTTGGTTCTTTTGTGACTGAAAGTATTTAATCTTAATTTGTCATTCATCCTTATTGATCAATAACTTCAACGAAATCAATACTCAAGTATTTTGTTAAAGAATTGTGAACTTATTTTATAAACTTAATTCACCTCCCTCTTAAGTATTGATGCCACTTGGTAATAAGTATAAAATATTCAACATTAAGGGAGAAAAATATAATATTTTGTATTCTCATCAAATTTCCCCACAGTTAACTTTTGCTTGTCCTTAAGCAAGAAAAATATAAGCTCAAACAAGAGAAAACACAACAAGTGCACATGAATTTTCTTTTTAAAAGAAAACTGCAAGAAATTTGACATGCTAATAACCTATCAAAGCTTAAAGAGATCAATCTTTCAATTATGCACCAATATTCAACTCAAATGCGAGTAATCAAACCAAACTTGCTTTCAAAAACAAATCCCATGAACTCAATTACCCTTTTGATGTTCATATGCATACGTAACAACTCATAAACACTTTCGACAAGTAAAATAGGCAAAATCTCTACTCAATTCTCTACTAATTCAAGTCTACATCTTATCAAGGATCATTAGGATTTCTTTAGGCATTTTTTTTTTATCATTTTTATATTTTTTTTCATATAGAAACAAACTTGGAAATGCTCAAACTCATTACAATATGCCTCCTCCACACATTATGAACTCCAACTAAAGACTCGAATTCTTGACCGTACACCTAACCCACATATCAAAAACCTTAATCATTGCTTAATCTATACTCTTTATTTTTTATTCCATTCACATTTCAACTTTCACTAACCCCAAACTTATTTTCTTTTATGCACTTAGGTGGATCATATAATTTCTCTTTCATTTTTCAATTGCCTAAATCTCCTTAACTATGTGCTTCTTAAAACTTTACTTTGAAAAGAGTAAAAAAATTGTCTAAAGAATTGGGAAGCAAAAAGAAAATCACATCATATACATATGTCAACTCAAGAGGTCATAAATCCAATGAAACAAGTTTTATAATAACAAGCTTAAGTTGATAAAATGCATGAAGTGAACACAAATAACAATCATGAATTTTCCACT